>APFE030287826.1:58965-69858 GCA_000404065.3 Pinus taeda | reverse complement strand
GCCATAAATGGGGTCTTTTTTGTTGTTGTATGGAAGGAAGTGTTATACCACCATTTATCTAGAGGCAACCATTTGACCCATTGTGTCTGTTTATCAGATACAAAGCAACGAAGATATCCTTCCAACATTTGTTTACTATCTCAATTTGCCCATCAGATTGAGGATGATAAGATGAGCTATGAGCTAACTGAGTACCAAGACAAGAAAATAATTATGTCCAAAAATTTCCAGTGAAAATGGGATCTCTGCACTTACAATAATCTTTGGATTTCCATGTAGCTTTTGAATTGTTTCCATAAATGAAGTAGAAACTGTACTGGCTTTAAATGGATGTGATAATGCACAAAGTGTGCACACTTGGTAAGTCTATCAACTACCACATGATGACACTCTTTCCCTCAGATTTGGGTAAACCTGTGATAAAAATCCATTGAAACCTCCTTCCAACGTTGGCTTGGAATGGATAAAGGTTGTAATAGACCCGGGGTCTTAATTGTTTCAACTTTATTTTGTTGGCAGACCAAACATTCCGCCACAAAATTTTGAAAATCCAATTTAAGGCCATCCCAAAAAAATTCCTTCTTAACCCTGTGGTAAGTTTTTAAAAATCCTGAGTGTCCTCCTAAGGGAGAAGTGTGCAATTCCATAAGAATCTTTTGTTTGAATTTGGAATTCTTACAAAGGTATAAGCGATCTCTATAACATAACGAATCATTTTGCCAGCTAAATGTATCAGATGTACTGGAATCTTGTTGTAAATTTCGAATAAGTGCCCACACTTCTTCATCATTCTTCCATTCCTCCCTTGCTTTGTTTATCCAATCTGGTTGGATAATAGAAATAGCACACAACAATGCTTCCCAATACTGATCCTTTCTTTGGAGTGCATCTGCCACCACCTTTTGCTTCTCTTTTTTGTAGATGATTTCAAAGTCATAACCCAACATCTTTGTGACCAACTTTTGTTGCTCTTTAGAGGATAATCTTTATTCCAAAAAGTATTTAAGGCTATCATGATTTGTTTTTACCTTGAAGTGTCTTCCCATTAGATAGGGTCACCATTTATTAAGTGCATGTAGTATTGCCAACATTTTCTTCTCATAAATAGCTTTGTGTAAAAAAATTCCCTTGATTGGACGACTTTCAAAAGCAATGGGTCTTTCATCTTGCATTAAAACCGCACCAATTCCATTTCCTGAAGCATCACATTCCACAACAAAAGTTTTTGTGAAGTTCGGTGTAGCTAAGACCGGTGCTTGGCACATTGCCTCTTTAAGATGTTCAAAGTCCTTTGTTGCTTCTGGAGTCCATGAAAATGCATCTTTCTTCAATAATGTTGTTAGAGGTGCTCCTATTCTCCCATAATTCTTAACAAGCTTGCGATAACACCCTGTCAAACCGAGAAATCCTCGCAGATGCTTTATGGATGTGGGGATTTTCCATTCCTTAATGGCTTTAATTTTGCTAGGGTCTACCTTAACTCCTTCATGAGTTACAATATGACCCAAATATTCCACCTCCTGGACTCCAAAGAAACATTTGGATCTTTTCGCATATAATTGTTTCTCCTCTCCTCCAATAGTTGTAGCACCCTGTCAACATGTTTAACATGATCCTTCCAAGACTTGTAGTAGATTAGTATATCATCAAAAAATACTAACACAAATTTTCTAAGGAAGGGTTTGAAAATGGAATTCATCAAACCTTGAACTGTAGAAGGTGCATTACTAAGGCAAAAAGGCATGACCAAAAATTCATAATGACCCTCATGAGTTCTAAATGCTTTTTTTGGAATGTCTTCAGTCTTCATTTTGATTTGATGATATCTTGAACGAAGATCCAACTTGGTGAAGTAAATTGATCCAATTCAATTCATCCAATAATTCATCAATGATAGGACTGGGAAATTTATCTTTAATAATGAGCTTGTTGAGCTCCCTATAATCCGGACAACATGTGCCATGATCCATCCTTCTTGTGCACCAATACTACTGGAGAAGAGAAAGAACTTTGACTAGGTTGAATTATACCAGCCTCTAGCATTTCTGCAACCATACGTTCAATTTCACTCTTTTGGGCATAGGGATATCTGTACGGCTTGATATTTGGAGGAACAATTCCTGGAATCAAATGAATAACATGATCATTATCATGAATAGGTGGGAGACCTTTGAGAGTCTCGAATACCTTGGAATGATTGTCCAAGAATTTCTTGAGATCTAGAGAAATAGATGATTCAGATGTGGAAACATCTAGTAAACATAATTGTGCAATTACACCTCTTTGTTCTTTTTTTAGAAGCTTTGTCATATCGTTAGAGCTGATTATCTTTCTCGGTTTCCCTGCAATACCCCTTAATTCAACTTCTTTTCCTTCCGCATAAAATTTCATGAAAAGTTCTTATTGTACCCAAGGATTGTAGCCATTGGACTCCTAGTACAACATTAGCACCTCCCATTGGAATGGAAAGCATTGGGCTAGTCAATACATATTCGCCCATGGATAGCTTGATATTATGGCACTTTCCACAACAATTTATCATTCCTCCATTTGCAACCATCACTTGACACTTTGGTGCTTGATATAGGAAAAAATTCAATTCTTTTGCTACCTTACAACGAATAAAATTGTGGGTACTTCCTGAATCAATCAACACTATTACTTTTTTCTTTTTGATTTGTCCTTCTATCTTGATGGTTTGAGGAGTGGTAATTCCAGCCAATCCATTACAAGATATGGTCAGATTCATTTCTTCTTTATCTAGGCTTTGTTCATGGAGTATATCCACTTCTTCTGGCCTTTTTTGCTCATTGTCTTCTTCCTCTTCACAATCTATGTAGAATAATTTCTTCTCAGCACACTTATGACTTTTAGTGTATTTGCTATCACAACTGTAACAAAGCCCTTTTGCTCTTTTTTCTTCCAATTTTTGTGGTTTCAACCTTATAAGTTGTGGAAGAGTAGGGGCAACAATACTTTCGTCTTTATAGTTGTGAATGGTATGCTTCCTGGTTGCCTTAATTTTGCTTTCCATTTTTCTTGCTAACCCGAATGTCTTCTCTAATGAATCAAGTTTCCAAAGGTGAACATCATGTTGGATATTATCCTTTAAAGTCCATTTGAACACATCAATCCTATGCTCCTCTAGAATATTTTTTACCCTTATGTTCAATTTTTGGAACTCCTCAATGTGCTCCATTATTGAGCCATTTTGTTTGAGACTTATCAATTGGCTAAAAAAAGTGTTGCTTTTTTTGTCCTCATAATGTGTTGTCAATTCTTCCGTAAAAAATGCCCAAGTGATAATTTGTTTATGAGAGAAAAGCCATTGATACCATACAAACTTATTTGGTTCCAAATGTAAAGTTGCATTACGTACCTTTTGTGTGCTTTGCACATTATTGAGATCGAAAAATTGCTCCATCTGTAATATCCATGTTACGGGATCCTTGTCATCAAACTTCCTCATATCGATTTTTGGAATATCGTGGGTCTTCGATCCAACATTAGAGTCTAAGAAATCATGATTAACATTTCTTTTGTTCTCATCATGAGTTTCCTTTACTAACCTTTCACCATTAGTAAGCATTTCTTGTAGAAACTTTGTCAAATCTGTCTTCAAATCTTCCATGCCTGTCTTCAAATTTATCTTCAAATCGTCCATCTTAGCTTCCACGTGATTCATCTTAGCTTCTACGCCTCTCGTTAAACAATCCATCTTAGCTTCTACACCTTTCTTTAAACCATCCATCTTAGCTTCCACATCTTTCTTTAAACCATCCATCTTATATTTTGTTACGTTTTGTCCATGTGACACTTGTTGCACTTGGTCTCATATATATCATGTTGCATTTCTTCCTCTTCTTCATGAGTCATGTTAGAGATTTCAAGCTGCTTACTAAGTGTTTTAATTTTCTTTCCTTGGGGCATCAATTACCGATAATAATGCTTTACTATGCCCTTTGAATTCTTTCAAACTAATTTTTCAAGCCAAGCTTATGCAAAAATAAAAAAAAAACTACACACCTTTTTTCACTTTGTAAGAGCTTGATATTGAATCTGATGTATCTCTGTAATTTCAGATCATCTAGTTTTGAAATTTCGACCTGCGGTAGCCTTTTGTGTCCTCTTTCCAATGCCACAAGTCTGATCGAAATTGGATTCTCGAGGGAAGAGATGCCAAATATCCCACAGTGACCTGATTATAAACTAGTTTAGTAGAGAAAACTTGTACAGCATGCCATGAGTCATTGTTTCGACCTTTGGCTCTGAAAAATATATACAAGAAACTATAGTCCGTCCTATTTTTGTACATTCTTATGAAATTTCAATCCAATGCTCAGAGAGAAAGTTATGATGATTTTCTCCAGGTCCCCTGTTTGGAATGTAATTCAGGAGTCCGCAAAAAGACCAACTTCCTCAGATCATATCTCCACAAATATAGTGTGAAATGCTCTGAAATTCAGACCCAAGGTTCAGTATGATTTTGCCTCAAATGTGTTTTTGTTTTAGCTTCTGAAACGTCGCAGAAAAAAAGTTGTAGCGAAAATGCCACGATGACCTATTTGGAGCAGCGAAACCCTAAAATCTAAAGCTCTGATACCAAATGTTATGAAACCAACTCACAAAGAGATAGAAAATATAGTTGAACACCTTAGAATTCTGCCGCTTTGAGGGGGCAACCTCCTTTACATTACCCAAATGAACAATTCTTGGATTATTCAAATGAAAAAACCTCCTTTCTATATATAGAAGTCTAAGGAGTCACAATATAACCCAACCAACTTAACAATAATAATATAAAGCCAGAAAAATAACAATAGAGGGATTCCATGGGGCACAATGATAACAATATGGGGACAATAGAGGCACAAAAATATTAATAAAGGATACAACTACAATAGTAATGGGGTAATCACTAGTATTATGGGGACCTAAGAAGGGGCCATCAAAAAACTCGATAGGGAATTTGTATTCCATTTCTACAAAGGAAACAAACCATGAATGAACACTGGGATAGGAGGATCCAATCTCCAATAAATAAAATACGATCCATAAATAGGAGGAATGTATGTCAAGTCGCATGCCCTCAAATATGAAGTCTTTGCGAGCACCCCAAAAACTCCAAATGATGTAAAGAGACAGAGCTCTAAAAGAACTCTGACATGTAGACCAGGAGCTCATGCGTGAAAGGATAGAGGAACAATTTATGGGGGCGGTAATTTTCAAGAACCCAAATACTTCCTCACAAATAGCCACTGCTAAGGGACAGTGAAGAAAGAGGTGAGAATAGTTTTCACGGCGCTTACAAAGCAAGCATCTGCCCAGGCCATGAAAGCCATGTTTCATCAAGTTCTCCCAAGTTAGAATATGGTTATGAATGGTTAACCAAAAGAAACATTTAAGCTTGAGCGGAACCTCCCATTTCCACATTTGAGAAATCCAATCCATGGCAAGATTAGGAAGGATGTTCATGGAGATATATAAGTAAGCTTTCGTGGTAGAAATGCATCCTTGAGCCACATGTCCATCCTAAACAAGTTGGTTCTATTTTTGGGAAATGGAGATACCAACTTCGCCCAATTGACCATGATATAGTTCCCATTGAATGAGGAAATGTTCCAGCAAGTCTATCTCCTATCATGAGGCCAAGAAATTGAAGAAACTAGAGAATATATTCTACCACCAAGACTGACCAGTGAATGGAATCCAAGATTATTGAGGCACTAAATTAAGGGAATGAAGAGAATGTGGTTTCTAGCGAAACCTTTCATCGCATCTACCCGAACGAGGACCTTTGTCCCGTCACCCACCTTCCTGCGAAGATTGGAGCAAAACCAGGGTCGAGCAGTCATTAAGCTATGCCAAATGTAACATGGCCTTGAATGAGAAGGCGATCTTGTAGTGATCCAACCTTCTAAAATATCTACCTGAAAGTATTTGGAAAAGATGATTTATTTCCATAGGCCATTAATAGTGAAAACCCTCCACAAATTTGACGCTAAGAGGGTCAAATATTGTGGAATTTTGGATTCCCCACGCACCCATATGAACAAGCCTAAATATGGACTCTAGTTTAATGAGATGTATTTTTTTGTTGCTTCCAGCCCCAGACCATAGGAATTCTGCAATGATGGGATCTACATGTTTAATGACAGTATGTCGGATGTGGAATAAATGCTTCCAATATACCAAAATTCATTGAAGGACACCTTCACCAACGTGACTTCACCTCCAAGAGTGAGCCATTTGTGGTCTCAGGTAGTCATTTTTTTTTTCAATTTTTTTAATAAGAATATTTGGATGGCTTTAAATTGAAGGCCAGATATTTAAAGCTGTCATACAATGAGTGATTTGTGATCCCAAACTTGTTAGCAATCTGAATGATGGGCTCTTAAGCCCTAGCATCGGAAATAATCTTTGATTTGTTTTGATTAATAGTGACGCCAAAAGATTTTCCAAATAGCGATAAGACCTAGATTTAAGCCTCCCATTGTGCAATTTTTGCATCCCCTGGACATCGTCTACGAACAATAGGTGCGTTGGGGAAATGTTCCTCTTGATCTTGCAACCCATAATTGTCCCAACCTCCTTTCTAGCATTTATTTTTCTGCTAAGAGCATCGATCACCATAATAAAGACGAGGGGAGACAGGTCACATCCTTGTCTGAGCCCTCTATGGATTTTGAAGAAGTTCATTTGTTCCCCATTGACTAACACAACCATTGAAGTCAATCATACACATCCCATAATCCATTTGACATGGCTGTGTAGAAAGCCAATTTTGTAAAGGACCATCTGGAGAAATTCCCAGTCGAACCTATCATAGGCTCTGATGAGAACTTTCATTAAGCATGCCTTCAATTTCCTGGATTTAATGGAGTGTATACACTCTTGTGCAATTTCCACCGCGTCTTCAATTCTCTTGTCAGCCAACAAGCCAAATTGCTCTAGAGTAATATGTGGGGAAAAAATCTTCTTCATTGTGTTAGCGAACAGTTTAGAAATTATTTTGTAAACAAAATTCCATAAATATATGGGTCTATATTCATAAAATGAAACAAAATTCATCTATTTAGGAATGAGAGCAAGAAAAGATGCATTGGTAGCACCTGGTATGTGGTCGGAAACTCTGGATTCTTCCACCATCCAGGTTAGTTTTGGCCCCATGAGATCAAAGAAGAAGAGAAACGGCTCAACAAGCTAGCCATCGAGACCCGGGATCTTATCCTTTGCCACATATTTCAAAGTCTTTAAGAGCTCCTCTTGTGAAATAGAGGCATCCATCGCCACTAAATCTTCCTCCTTGACCATTCTTGGAAATAAATTCACCAATTCCATTTTCTCTTAAATGTTGTTTTTATTTGGATCCCTGTATTGATTGCAGAAGAAAAGGAAAGCCTCATGTTTGATATCTTCCATGGATGTAAGTGTTCAGCCATCTTCACCTCTAATTGCCCAAATGGTATTAGACAATTTTATATTTTTTGAAGCCACGTGGAAAAACTTAGTATTTTTATCACCCCCATTAAACCAATCAATCTGTCTTTTGAAACACCACTCCTCTTCCTCCCATCTTAAAATATTTTATTTCTTCTCCGCCAAGTCTATAATAGCTTTCTTGACATGATCAAAGAAAGTATTCAGGGTGGAAGGGTCCAAGAAAGATGCAACATCCCAATTTATGGATACCAACTCCTTAGAGAGTTCAAGTTTGCATTTTTTTAATCCATGCACGCACCACCATTTTAAGCATCTTTAATTTGAAGTTGATCATCAGAGATGGATGATTGATTTTTGCCAAAACAGGGGGATTCCATGATTGTTTGACCAACTCACAGATATTGGGATCATTCAACCACATGATTGAATTTGAGGGGCACAAAATTAAGGCTCATCTCCCTCTCCCATTCGAGAAGGATAACATCATGGTCTGAAACATCAGAAATGTAAGAAGATGTCTAAAACCTTTTCAATCTTTGGCATAAGAATGAATGGACAAAGAACTAGTCGATCCTTTTGGCAATTCCCTCAGCCCCAATCCTCCCTTTTCTCCAAGTTAAGAATAAAGGGGAAGTGGAATGTCCAATAAAATTTTCTGATAGAAGAGTTCTTTGAAGTAATCAATTAATGGGTCCATCGTGGCCTTATGACCCCAACGTACCTTTGCATCCAATATGAAATTTAGATCACTAGCCACAATCAGCGAGTGCCTGTCTAGGTTCCGAGTAGAATCAACATTCTCCTAAAAGTATTTTTTGTTGTTTTAAGGGGCATAGATGTTAAAAATACAAATTCCATGTACAATTCCCCTGCATAAGCCAAACAAGAAAATGCCAGCACATGTCCTGTAACCTTTGAAGGTAAAACGAATTTGTTTCCACATAGCAACAAATGCTCCGGACAAACCAGAGGAATTGGTAGCATAAAGCTGCCATGTAGGGCATATATTGAGAAAAAATTCTTGAGCCTTTACCTTGTTTATCATTGTTTCTTGTAGGTGAACAATATCTGGATTTTTATTTCATGTGTTATTAATAAGGGCTCTTTTGGTTTGAGAGGATCCCAACCATCGAATGTTCAGTGACATTATTTTCATTTGGAGAACATGAAGTCAGGAAACGGTGCTCTGATATCCCGAGATTGAAAGTCTTCCAAGATTTTGGTCGATCCATTGGTTGGGCTAGGATCAAAGGAGGGAAATAGTGCCTCCTCCATTGTCTCAAAGAACCATGAATTAGTATGCTCCAATACCACCACATAAAGAAATTTTTTTATATTTTGCTTCTTTTCTTTTCCTTTTTGTGGATCAGATCTATCCACTTCTATGTCTGTAGAGCTAGCCCCAATGTGAAAAAAATTATCTTGATAGTCATTAGTTGAAGCCCCAATGAAAAATTGTCTTTTATAGCCTAAATATCAATATCCACTGATGCAAGGAAGTGGTCAATCAACTGATAATTTGTTTGACTTATAAGGGACAATAAATACTTTTTTCTTTTCCTTCCATCCAACAAAGCCCTTGTCTTTGTTCCTGCATTTAGAGGGCATGATATCTATATGAGGAATAATGACCTCAGAATCCCCAGAACCATCACCTGTTATATGATTGGTCGAAATCATCTTAGTGGGAATGATCCCAATCTATTTTCTGGGGAGTCCCAAATTTGATTGTGTCTCTGGGAGAATGGAATGAATTGGATCAGCTCCAACTGGATGTTGAGTCCTCTTTGGCAATCAATTTTCAATTACTGTCTGCTTATCTAGACGATACCTCCCACCATTGAGGCAATTGGGACATTCCACAACTAATTCCCAGTGTATGACACCTAGGCACCAATAAGGGACCCCCGAGGAATCAATTTGTTGTCTGATGCAAAAGTTTCCCCAATAAGTGTTGAAGGCAGCAGGAACACCTCTTGAGAGTTCAACTTCAACCGAGAACCAGGTCGTCGTTTTGTCCAACAAGCCTATACATCCTTCATCCACATAATACAGCTTCTTGATTTTGCTAGAAATTTCCTTGAAGACTAGGAAATTTGGCCCATCTAATTTTCATTTTGGGTGCTTCAGAAATAGGATCAAATCCTACTTTCCAATTTTGAAGCACAAGGAACCCCCTTCTTTTCACCTAAGGCATTGTTGTAATCCTTGAGGCATCTTCCTCTTTTAGAAATTGAAAACCAAACCAATCGTTCACCATCACGCTAACTTTGGGCTTCTATCCAAGCAAGGAGGACCAACTCTTGTGAACCAAAATTTTTCGTTCGAGTTTTGTTCATCCTCATGAATTCCAAACGATCCGCCAGCATTCGTTACCTCAATCTAACCACATTTTCCAAGTAGAGATCAATTCCAAAAATGACCTTTTGAACATCCTCAGTTTCTTTGATCGACTTTTTAATTTTTCCTTCGTAGATTCGTCTCTGAGTGATCACAGTTGGTGTGATGCCTCCTAGAAATGTAGCGTCATTCCCTTTTGATGAGCCCATCTGCCCCGACCCATCATCTGCCTTTGCTCTATTGTACCCATGACATGCTGCCAACTTATTTTCTACTACCACGATGACTTCAATGAGCCTATTCACATCAATGATGTGTTCGATTAAAGTTGTTTGGACTTCTGTGTATTGGAAGTACTTTCCATTCGCCAACCACCGACAAGTTTGAAATTTCTCCAATTAATTAGAGCCATGGGAGAAATATTCTTATTTTTATCGACGGACCTGCCAGTACTTAACCTGAAGCCTAGGGCTAGTGCTATTTTTTGATTCAATGATATGTTCCCTCCACTCAGGGGTTAAATTTGACAGGTGACCCTACCTGTCAACGAATTTTTTTATGACATTTTTATTTTTACACTGCCCATCATATGACTTTTAAAATTTATTTGTACAAGTTTTATCTAATTTCAAATTGTACAATAAAAGAACAATAGTTGTGAAATAATTTTCAAACCAAAACATAACGTGCATGATTTCTCGGTTGGATACAACGACCCTTTTGGTGGCTCGCCCAACAACCGACTTTGCAGACAAGAAGTTGTGTTCAACCTCATTTTGGACAAAACCCAATGGTCTAATGCTATTTACTGCACAAACTGTTGTTGAAAGTCCAGTCCAATTTTTTACAGCAAATACAAAACAAAGCTCAATTTTTTACATAACCTACTACCCAAAATTCAGTTGGTTTAATATCCCACTAAAGACAAATGGATTTAATGCATCAAGCTTTACTGAAATTTCAAACATATAAAAGTCCAGTCCAATTTTTTACAACAAATACAAAACAAAGCTCAATTTTTTACATAAACCACTACTCAAGAAATTACAAGAAATTACCAGCTATAACAGTGTAGTTTTTATTTGTACAGAGAGGGAGGGATTTCAAAAA
>APFE030287826.1:23968-45048 GCA_000404065.3 Pinus taeda | reverse complement strand
TAAAAAAAAAAAAGAATAATCAAATTAATTTGTACAATTTTAAAACCCTATCTTTCACAAATACAATCAAAATTAACAAAATATAATAAAACAAGTAAAATTATAAGTGTTGGCTAAACATCTCACACATCTCTATATATTAAAAAAAATGGGATTAGTCTTTCAACAATTTTTCAAATCTTGATGATGAACCATCATTGCTGGTTCAAAATGTCAACTATAAACAAACCTAATGCGATGTATCTGAAAGATATGCTACAGAATCAAGAAACTCACAGAAGCATCAAAGACAAAATAGTTATAAAATATCAATTTCCAATAAACTAGATCCAAATTAATATACTTTTGATAAATTTGCTTAATCTATGTACCTTAACATTCTTTATCTTTTCCTTAACATTTATTTTTATGCATCCAAAGCTATTAATTTTCCATTTGAGTCTGAATAAAAAGGCACATCCATTCCTATTAAAAGATCAAACCTACTAGTCAATAAATCAATTTCCTTATGAACCAATGTCAATTTATATTGCACTTTCCGAATAAAAGCTCTAGCCTTTGATAGTATTTCATGTTTGCTTGGAAGATATCTTTCTGAACGCTATGCGACAAACTCGAGAAATGGGTGATTTTAGGGTAAGATATATGGGGGAAAATATGATGCCAAAAATTATTATTTTAAAACTAAATTCATGTTAGATTGGCATTTTAGAGATAATTTCATGACTCCACATGGTAGACAACTTTTAAATTTTTAATATGTGGAATAAAAAAGTGCATTTTGGATCTCTGCAATCATTCCCCTTTGGAATATTTCTTCTACACATTGCCAAACACCAATTTTGACCAAAAGCTACATGAGTACTTTAATTTTTTATTGGTTCAAGTTAGGTTAATAACTAACTAGTATTTTAAAACTATTTTTAGTTTTTTTAATTCTTTAATTTTAATATAGCTTTTAAATTTTTATTTTGTGGATAAAGGATGTGTAGAACATGCATGTGTGTGGGAGACTATTTATTCCCCATTTTTGCACCTCTGTATACATTCCCCTTCGCACACTACAAAAATCAAAATTTTTCATTTTTTGACACACATATTTTCATGTTATCTAGATTTTCTTTGGGAAAATATCATATAAATTCAAAAAAATTCTCATGGTGCAAATCATCACATATTTAAAAATTAATTAAGGCATAATCCTACGATTAACAAAATCTCTCTTGTTGATACATATGTCTTTTCAACATTTATTTGGCAAATTGAAATGTAAAGATGACATTTAGTGTGCAGAATAAAATATCTGCAGTAGAGGCATATGTGCAGGAGAAACTTTATCTCCCCACTTCCACACCTCTATCCGCATTCTCCTTTTGCACACGTCTTCCACACATTAGACAAGGTAAACTTTCACTTTATTTGAAACACATATTTCCACATTTCATAGAAAAGTTTTAGCGAAATGTCACATAAACTTAAGAAATCTCTCATGGTGAATATCACTACATATTAAAAAATTAATTAAGGCTTAGTCGTATAATTAATAAAATCTCTCTTGTTGGTAAATATGTTTTCTTGGCATTTATTCAACAAATTGACACATAACAAAGATGTTGTTCAAGTGCTTAATAGCATTTACTCTGTGTTGAAGCCCCGAAAATTGGGTCTACAACAACGGGGATACCCATCGGGTCCGGACCTTGAAAGCAACGCCTTTTTCCGTTTGCTGGTGGGTCCGACTAGGGATAATGAGACCAATTTCCCAATTTGTGTGGGTTGATAAGATTTTTGATATTTATGTTTTCTAAATATTTCTAAGTAAAATGATTTTAATCTAAGTCTAATTTAAAAATGCATTTGTATTCTAATGAACACAAATATTTAAGTCTAAAACTAACCCATGATTCAACTTTTCATTTATGCAATCTAAAATAATTTCAAACAACAATTGGTAATAAATATCATTCAATCGCTATAAGAAAAGAATTCGATAAAAATGAATTGTTTCGTATAAAAAGTTAGCTGAAACAATTGTGAAAAGAATATCGCATAATAAATCATTCATATATTGAGCATAAACAGAATAGTCATCACCGTACAAAGAGCCGAATGATAACTCAAACATCCAAGCTTTCATATATAAATAACTGAGCATAAAATATTATTTAGACAAATAAGAAGAAATCGTTAAAAGATAAAAGTACCATTGATAATAAGTCCTAGCATGAGCTTCAGCAATATAGATCTATCTCTTCCTAACTCAACATCTACTAAGAGTACAAAAGTGCATTTCAGTAGCAGACATCAAACACATATATCAATAAATCTTCTTCCGTTCATTCATCAAAACCTCCTCTGAGGGTTCAAAAGTGCATGTTCCAAGGAAATGTTTTTGACAAGTTTCAGGACCCTTCTCTAAATGCATGAGAGGGGTTAAAATACTACTTCCTAAATACTAAAAATAGTTTATTACAAAAATATAGGAGGAGGTTTAAATGACCATCCTCATCTAAGGAAAAAATAAATCAAAACTAAAACTGAATCTGGAAATAACTATCTATGTATTTGTTCTTTGTGGTCGCAAGAATTCAGCATTAGCTTAAGGAGGGTCGGTTGGCCAACAACTGATTTAAGTTTCCCTACGAAAACATAATCAGCAAGTGCTGGCGCTATCTTCTCAGTAGAGTTTGTAAAGCATTTGAGAGTCATACATTGACTGTGTGGTTTAACCAAGTATTGCCAGTAAGTTTTCCCATTCAACTTGGTTAACTTCTTGATGGAATTTGCCCTTTCCTCAGCCTTTTATCTCCAGCTTGTTTGTAGTTACTGTGATTTTGGGAGAAATTCCAGTGCAGTATCTGACATGAAGTTTTCTCTGTGCAGGTTTTCATTGACACAGTCAATGACGTTGTTTTCCGTTGTAGCTGCTTCTTCTACTGCCCGTTCTGCCATTAGCCTTTAGCGCTTTTCCCCGTGGTTTTCTAGCTTATGTGCGACCGAGCGCTTAGGGGTTTTCCTTTTTGAGGTGTTTTACCCAGCAATCGCGCATCAAAAACTGCTTCCTTTTTCCGATCTGAGCTTCCTAAGTGCCATTTTTTTGCCTCCTGCATAGTTTTGATGGGCCTTGGTCAGTGCGCTTTGCCCTTTTTCAATGGGTTTTCCCTCACTGACCAGTTCTTGGTACACTCCGCCAAATCTTAATTGTCTTTGGTAAACTTCTCCACGAACTACTTTTTGTAGGTTGCCTGCGACTCTGGTAGATGATACATAAGCCTTAAATCTTGTGCAGTGAATGACCCAATGAGGTCTTGGCCTCAAGTCTTGAATTGTCTATTTGTTATATCAACATTGTCCAATACCCACTTGACCATGTCTGTGTATGGAAGAATCTTCTGCCTTGTCACTATTCGGTGCAAGAACGAACATGCAAGTTCAGTGATTGATGCTTCAAATGACCCGCGTGAATCTGTTGTTGCTTTAACCTCCATAACTCTCTACTTTTCTTCTTCAAGGAGACTGTACATGCCTTCCCAAGTAGTTATGTCGACATCTTTGTTACAAGCGGTGTCTGTGTACAAGGGCGTCATATCTTTGTCCTCTGCAACCGGAGCCTTTCCCTTCTTTCCCATTACGTTCTGCACCCTACTACGTATATTACTCTGCTTGTTGCTTCTGCAAATTTACAAATGAGGAAAGAGATAAAGTGATGGCAAAGTTCTTTAATTCTGAACTCATTTCAAATATACCACCCTACGTGAAATAACCTTTCGATCAGTATTAAGTCTTATCTCATAAATGACCATCAACTAACCATTAAATTGTCATTGATGCCCATAACTTGTTATCGAATTACGAGAAAAACTTTATTGGGTGATAAGCCTTGCAGATCTGCGATAAAATGATTTTGCGATTTGTTTCGCAATATCGCTAATCCATTTTATCAACAATCATTTATCACCTTGAGTGTCTGCGAGATGCGAGTTGCGAGATATCTTATCTCATATAGCTGGATCGGGATATTTTACCATAGGTGATACTTGCGGCATATGAAAGTTGCGATGTGAGATAAGTCTTTAAGGCGCGGGATATCACGTTGCATTTTCGCAGTTCCTAGAGCTTGTTTATATGATGTTCCCCATTACCCTTTGCGATGCAATGTTTTATTATTTCATAGAACGATATTATTTGGAACTTATCATAAAAATTAGGTTTTTGGGTTTTGTGGGTGTTTTCCTACGTTTATGATGGCATGTTTTATTCAAAGGGAAATATAAGTGCTAGTTTTTTATTTTTTAGAAGGGTCCCCATTTATTTAGCTTTATTACTAAAACTAGATAAAAGGGGGGTTGTTGTTGGCGACAACAATTGGTGATTCACTAGGAAGAACCAATTATCTGTGATTATCTTTTGAATTTTCTAAACTTCCAAAACATAAATGTTTTCTGGAAAATCAAATTTTATTATAGAAATATAAAGTGTATCATGCTTTCAGCTGTCAATGCTAGTTTGTTTCTCTTGCATTAACTCTAATTATTTACTTCCCAAAGCTAGTCATTGTATTTACATCATCCATTACTTAGTTTATAAAGATAAAAACAAAGACTTATTTGTAGATCAGTTTTAAGTATGCTCATTTGTCGTAGGTAGAGCTTCTGCTGCCAGTAGGCATTCATAGCCTCAAAAAGGTTCCCTGTTACCCAACAATGATCCTGTATCCTACTTGGAGAAATATACAATTTTCAAAGATAAATCCATATCCACACTTGTTATTTTTTTGTTTTCTTTTAATTCTTAAAGAACAATGTCTTGGTTTGGTAGCCAAATTATGACAATGCCATTCATTTGATTTATAACTTTGCTGAACAAGTTGGCTCGTGATGAGACCCCTTGTCTTTTGATTGCAACAATCTTGAGCCATTGTCCTACTGTGGTATGTAGTTTTGGCAATGTCAGCAAGTCATAATATCTATGATCATGATAATTTGGCTCGTGATGAGCCCTCTTATTCTTTAAGCTTAGAGTGTATCATTAGATTATTCCTTGAAACTCGTAATTCCCTAGGTGGGGAGGAAATCATTGGTTCCTAAGAATAGCTCTGGACGACAATTATAGAGTTTTTGGAGACAAATTTCCTACAGAGAAGTTTGTTTTGTTATTGATACTTTTCATTCACTGACATAAAACAAATTCTCACTAAAGGTTGTTTTTCATCAAAATTTGTAAGGTTGAAACTAGTAGCATTTTTAGGCTTATAGCATTTGACTGTATTTTTCAATAACAATGATCAATTTTCCAAATCAGTTCTATTTATACAAGTGAAAAACAAAATCTAAAAGAAACACTAAACTTTTTGTGAATTCCCAAATTTAACCATTTACAACCTATTTTATTATCAAAGTAAAGTTATAAACAATAGCTTCTAAAAATAGAAGTGGTCATCTTCTATGGAAAGTATTTTTTAAGGATCTGCCCATTAACAAGTAAAGATTCTTTTTCCCCTGCAAAATCTTGCAACATGAAAGCGGATGGACCTATGATTTCAATGATTTGGAAAGGGCCAACCCACATTCGTTGAAATTTAGAATGTTTGCCTATTTATTCATGAGCTTTATCCCATTTCAAAACTAAATCTCCAATTTAAAAATCCTTCTTAGATACCATGCTTGAATCGAAGGAAGCCTTTACTAATGCTTGATGATGAGCGTGTGTGATTTTGGCTTGTTCTCGTTGTTCTTCTAGCTTAAGGATCTGCAATTGTCTTAGTTGTAAAGATAAAGTTGGTGTTTTGTCCATAAATTGAACTAAGGCCAAAGAAGGAATTGCTAGATGGGTTGGGAGAACTACTTCTTTCCCAGAAACTAAATTAAAGGAAGAAGTGCCAATGGAAGCCTTTTGGGTTATTCGGTATGCCCATAAAACATACATCAAAGATTTGTGCCAATTTTTATGATTATGATCAATGGTTCGCTTAATGATTTTGATTAAGTTTTTATTTGTTGATTCAGCCAACCCATTCCCTTGTGGGTAATAATTGGTAGAATATTTAAGCTTAAAACCTCTTTTAAGTGTAAATTCAGTCATAGCATTGCTAGAAAAATATGATGTATTATCAAACATTAAAGAATATGGTAAACCAAACCTGGTGATTATGAACTGATCTATGAAATCAATAATATGCTCAGCATTGGTTGTCTTGAGTGGAATTGCTTCTACCCATTTAGTAAAATGATCTTTAGTTGTAAGGATATACCTATGTTGTTTAGAAGAGTGAGGAATGATCTCACCTATTATATCCAATCTCCATTGATCAAAAGGTTGATCGATATTGACTGGTTGTAAAGGCAATGATGGTTTATTTTGTCTTCCGGCATCAATTTGACAAATTTGACATTTCCTTACATAGCTATGTGCATCTTTAAATAGTGTAGGCCAATAATATCCTGCGTGCAAAATTTTATGTGTTGTAGCATCTCCTGCATAATGTTCGCCTGCTGGTCCATCATAGAGTTCCTGCAACACCTTTTCAACTTCAGATTTCTCAAGACATCGAAGGAGAACAAAATCATAATTCATCTTAAAAGTGCATCATTTATGATTTGATACTGCTTAGCCTTCAATCTTAAAGATCTTTTCTTTGTATAATCTAGATTTGAAGGAGCATATCCATTCTTTAGATAAAATATGATATCAGCATAATATTGATTCAATATCATTTAGGCTTACCTCATACATTTGTACCTCTTGATTTCAAGATGATATTTCATAAATAAGCGACGCCCTAGCCAACATCTTGTTAAAGCCTTTTCCTTTTACAATATTTGTTGGCTTGATCTCAACGTCATATTCTTGTAAGGCAGTGACCTAATTTTCTCTCTTTTCACCCACATCTTTTTGTACTAAGAGATTTATTACCGTTGGAAACTATACTATGATCTTTGTATGGGTTTTAAGAAGAAAGGGTCTAAAATATTTGATCACTTTGAAAACAGCATAAGCTTGTTTCTCAATGTCAGAATAATTTAATTCAACCCCTTGCAGATTTGAACTAAAGAAGGCAATTGGGGCTTCCGCCTTGTCTTGATTGGCTTGAGTGAGTATCGTAACATATGATTTATCAGATGCAAATGTATACAAAATAAAAGGATCAGAAAAATTTGGAGTCGCTAAAGATGGGGCATTAATAATCACTTGCTTAATCAGATTGAATGCTTCATATTCTTCTTGGCCCCATTTGAAAAGTGAATTCTTTTTTTATCATTGCTTGTAATGGTGACACAATTCTTGAGAAGTCTGGAACAAATCTTTTAACAAGATTAATCATGCCAAGGAAGGATTGCATGGTTTTCTTATTATATGGCAAGGATATTTCGGAAATTTCCTTAATTCTATCGGGATCAATATGGATTTCAGATTTTGACACTATAAATCCAAGAAGTTTTCCTTCACTTAATGAAAAAAAGGAATTTTTTGGGTTAAGTGAAATCCCATACCTTTGGCAACGTTGGAAGATTTGCTTTAAGTCTCTAAGGTGATTATCATGTTTTTTAGAATATATTGTTATGCCATCCAAGTAAATCACCACTGATTTGTTTACTAATCCCTTAAATGTGATATCCATGGCTCTTTGAAATGTGGTGCCAACATTTATCAGACCAAATGGCATCTTTTGATATGCATAATTACCCCATTTGGTTTTGAATGTGGTTTTTAGCTGATCGTAAGGATGGACTAGAACCTGGTTGTAGCTGGAGAAACCATCTAAAAAGGACATTAATTCTAATCCTGCAACTGCTTGCAATATTTGTCCGATAGGAGGCAGGGGAAAATTATCCTTTTGACAGGCTTTGTTAAGATTTTGAAAGTCAATACAATCCTAATATCTTCATTTTTGTTTCTAACTGGGATCATATTGGAAACCCACCTAGAATGTCGAACAGGAAAAATAATTTTGGCTTTCAATAGTTTATTAAGCTCAGACTTAATTTGATTTTCCAGATTAGGATGGATTTTTCTCAGCTTTTGCTGGACATGTTTTTCATCAGCTATCATCAGGATAGTAAGGGAGCCACATATGTGACCAATCGGTCACAAAGTATCCATGAAGCTTTTCAGACCAATCCCTACTAAGAATTAAACCATAAAATTCGGGAATGTCTGCAACTAGAATATCAATAACTTGACATACCTTTGGATTAGATGACAGCATTATGGTAACTTGATTTATTTCACCAATTATTTCAACCTACGATCAATCGAGCTGAACTATGAGTACTGCAGATTTTTGAGGTTGGACGTTTAACTTTGCACATATTGTTTTAGGTAAGATATTAGATGAAGCTCCTAAATCTACCAAACAATTATGCAAGTTTTTATTGAAAATTTTGTAAGTAAGAAGGAATGGGGGAGTATGGGATTTTGACCTACCTCTAATTAAAGCAATATCATTCGGATCAACTTTATTTGCCATATACGTTGGAGGTTTTCCCATCTCATTAGCAGCTTGTGAGATTACAACGGTGGGAAGAGGTGCAATGGGTACTGCATGTAACTCTTTCATAAGAAGCTTTTGTTGATGCTTCAATTTTCTCAACTCATGAAAAGTAATGTTATCCCTAGTCTTCTTCATATCTTCAATGATAGTATACTCCATCTCATCAGAAACAATCAGTGTTTTTGATTGAGTTGAGAGATCGGATTGGACTAGGCTTGTTTGAGTCACTTTTGGTGATGATTTCTTACCTGCAACTTTATCTTTAGATGTCGAGCTTGCGCTCTTCTGTTTATGACTAGGTTGTGGAGGATTGAGTTGATTTCTAATTCTTGTACTAACTGGTAATACATCTTGATCCTCTTCGTCTCGAAGAATGAAGTCCCACATTCCCTGTACTTCTACAACTTCATCTTCATCAATAGGTTCTTCGTTAGAAACTTCCTCTTCTTCTTCTTCTTATTCTTCATTTGTTATAGTATTGGGCGGCTTTGAATCAGTTGAAGGATTTTTTCTATAAGGCTTGCAGGGTTTTTTAGAAGAAGTCTCTGCTACTTGTTTCTTAATGTCAACCATTTCATTAGACATGGTTTTTAAGACTTTATGTGATCCTTCTAAATCAAATGGGTCTTTTGACTGCTTTTTCTTAGAATCATATCTAAAAGTAACCTTCTTAGATTTTCTTTTATTGACAACATTTTTCATTTCTAAAGTTAAGATAAGTTTCTAAACTGCTATTGCTTCTTTCATGTTTTCTGCTAATGTTACCTTGGCAGCCCTGTCAACAAAGATAGCTATGTTTGATGGTAAAGCAGATATGTACCGTTCACTTCTAACTTCTTTGCTAGGCTTGGAAGCAATCGGAATTTTATTCAAAAGCTTATTGAAATGCGAGTTAAAATCTTTGATGGGTTCTCTTCATTCAGTCTTTAGATTCAATAGATCATTGATCAGTGTTGCTGTAGATCTATCATCGCCAAACCTAGTCAAGAATTTCTCTTGGAAAATGTCCCAACTAGTGATTGATCCTGATGGTAATAAAAAATACCAGGATCCGGCTGCTTCTTATAGAGTATAAGGGAAAAGCCGAAAAATAGCATCTTCATTAGTAACACCATTTAAATTTATCGATAACATAAAGTTGTTTATGTGTTCTTTTGCTAGCATGCCTGCTTCAGGATTAAACTTAGGCAACCATTTTTCAGGATGGGCTAGTAATCGACTTAAGGGGTTAGGCATTAAGATTGCCCCTGGGTTATTCCATGGGGTTTGGGCCATCATTGAACTACTAATAGAGGAAAGCATGGACAAAGTCGCTTGTGGAAGGGATGAGGATGTTAAAGTTACAGTACTCTGATGGAAAACAATTTGAAATTGAGGAGTGGATGGTTGAATTTGCAATGGAGAAGTTGGAATGGATGTTGATGATGAAAGAGTCTCACTATCAAACCCTTGAGGTGATTTCCTTGCTCTTTTCCTTTTGGCAGAGGTAATTTGGTTGGTTCAGTACCAAACCTTTCACTCTGCAATCTGGTTAAGGGATGAGAAGGATTGTATTGCAAAGTCACACTGCCTTGAGATATTTCAGACTTTTGTGGTGATATGGAAAATCCTTGAAGTTTATGAATCAAATATTCAACTTTAGGAGGTTCAATAGTAGATTCCTTTGAAATGTTTGGGTTTGTGGCAGTGGTTGTTGTTTTCTTAACTTCTCGCTTAGGATTTAAAGATTTGGAATGTGATGGAGAAGTCGGGGAAGATTTTGAGGGCGATTTACTCTCTGAATGGTATTTAGATTTGGATTTACTAGTCATTCATAGTTCGGGGCCCTCCTTCTAGTGCCAAATATGTTGAAGCCCCGAAAATCAGGTCTACAACAAGGGGGATACCCACCAAGTCTAGACCTTGAAAGCAATTCCTTTTCCGTTTGGGATGGTGGGTTTGACTAGGGATAATGGGACCAGTTTCCCAATTTGTGTGTGTTGATAAGATTTTTGATATTTCTGTTTTATAAATATTTCTAAGTAAAATGATTTTAATCTAATTCTAATTTAAAAATGCATTTGCATTCTAAAGAAATATTTAAGTCTAAACTAACCCAGGATTCAATTTTTCATTTACACGATCTAAAATAATTTAGAACAACAATTGGTAATAGAGATCATTCAATTGCTACAAGAAAAGAATTCAATAAAAATGAATTGTTTCGTATAAAAAGTTAGCCGAAACAATTGTGAAAAGCACATCACATAATAAGTCATTCATATATTGAGCATAAACAGAATAGTCATCACTGTACAAAAGTTCCAAATGATAACTCAAACATTCAAGCTTTCATATATAAATAACTGAGCATAGAATATTACTTAGACACATAAGCAGAAATTGTTAAGAGATAAAAGAACCATTGATAACAAGTCTTACTCATGAGCTTCAACAATATAGATCTATCTCTTCCTAATTCGACATCTACTAAGAGTAAAAAAGTGCATTTCAGTAGCAGACGTCAAACACATATATCAATAAATCTTGTTCCATTCATTCATAAAAACCTCCTTTGAGGGTGCAGAAGTGTATGTTCCAAGGAAGTGTTTTTGACAAATTTCAGGAGCCTTCTCTAAATGCATGAGAGGGGTTAAAATACTACTTCCTATATGCTAAAAATAGTTTATTACAAAAATATAGGAGGAGGTTTAAATGACCATCCTCATCTAGGGCAAAAGTAAATCAAAACTAAAACTGAATTTGGAAATAACTATCTATGTATCTGTTCTCTGTGGTTGCAAGCCTTCAGCATTGGCTTGAAGAGGGTTGGTTGGTCGACCTCCAATTCTAGTTGCCCTATGAAAACAAAATCAGCAAGTGCTGGTGCTATTTTCTTAGTAGATTTCGTAAGGCATTTGAGAGTCATACATTGACTGCACAGTTTAACCAAGTACTGCCAGTAAGTTTCCAAATTCAACTTGTTTAACTTCTTGATGGAATCTGCCCTTTTCTCAACCTTTTGTCTCTAGCTTATCTGCAGTTGCTGTTCTTTTGGGAGAAATCTGGGGGTAGTCTCTGATATGAGGTTTGCTTTGTGCAGGTTTTCATTGACACAGTCAATGATGTTTGTCAATGTAGTTGCTTCTTCTGGTGCATGTTCCGACTTTAGCCTTTAGTGCTTTTCCCTATGGTTTTCTGGCTTACATGCGACCGAGCGCTTGGGGGTTTTCCTTCTCGAGGGGTTTTGCCCAGTGATGCGTGATTAGCATTAATCGTGCATCAAAAACTGCTTCCTTTTTCGGATCCAGGCTTCCCAAGTTCTATTTTTTGCCTCTTGCATGGTTTTGATGGGCCTTGGTCAGCGCACTTTGCCTTTTTCAATGGTTTTTCCTTTGCTGACCAGTTCTTGGTACACTCCACCAAATCTTCATTTTCTTTGATAAACTTCTCCATGAACTGCTTGTTGTAGGTTGCTTGCAGCTCTGGTAAATGACAAATAAGACTTAAATCTTGTGTAGTGAATGACCCAATGAGGTCTTGGCCTCGAGTCTTGAATTGTCCGTTTGTTATATCAACATTATCCAATACCCACTTGACCATGTCTATGTATGGAAGAATCTTCAGCCTTGCTGCTATTCGGTGCAAGAACAAACATGCAAGTTTAGTGATTGATGCTTTAGATGACCCACGCGAGTCTGTTGTTGCTTTAACCTCCATAACTCTTCGCTTTTCTTGTTTGAGGAGACTGTACTTGCCTTCCCAAGTAGTTATGCCAGCATCTTTGTTATATGTGGTGTCTATGTACAAGGGCGTCATACTTTATCCTCTACAACCGGAGTCTTTCCCTTCTTTCCCATTACGTTTTTCACCCTACTGCATATATTACTCTACTTGTTGCTCCTGCAAATTTACAAATGAGGAAAGAGATAAAGTGACGGGAAAGCTCTTTAATTCTGAACTCATTTTAAATATACCACCCTACGTGAAATAACATTTCGTTCAGTTTTAAGTCTTATCTCATAAATTACCATCAACTAACCATTAAATTGTCATTAATTCCCATAACTTGTTATTGAATTACGAGAAAAACTTTATTGGACGATGAGCCCTGCAGATCTCCGATAAAGTGATTTTACAATTTGCTTTGCAATATCGCAGATCGTAATATCGCTTATCCGTTTTATCAAAAATCATTTATCACCTTGAGCGTCTGCGAGATATCTTATCGCATATCACTGGATTGGGATATTTTACCGTAAGTGATACTTGTGGCATATGAAAGCTGTGATGTGAGATAAGTCTTTAAGGCAGGCAATCTCGCGTCACATTTTCGTAGTTCTGAAATCTTGTTTATATGATGTTCCTGATTACCCTTTGCAATGCGATGTTTTATTATTTAAGAGAACGATCTTATTTGGAACTTATCATAAAACTTAGGTTTTTGGGTTTCGCGGGTGTTTTCTTAAATTTATGATAACATGTTTTATTCAAAGGGAAATATAAGTGCTAGTTTTTTATTTTTTAGAAGGGTCCCCATTTATTTAGCTTTATTACTAAAACTAAATAAAAGGGGGGTTGTTGTGGCCACTCTAAAGTATTATGTAATGTTTACTAGTTGTAAACAAATTAAGAAGATGCAAAGGGGTCCCCAACTAGTATACATTATAATAGACTGAAATGATGTGCAAAAGAGGGGCATGTGTGCGAGAACTTTTATTCCCCCACATTGACATCTCTGTGCATATTCTCCATCTGTACACTTCTTTTTCACAATGTAAAACATCAATTTTCAAGTTATTTGACAAACATATTTTCCTGTTCCGCAATAATGTTTTGGTGAAATGTCTCTTAAAATTAGTCAAATTCTCACGTTGTGGACTAGCACATATTAAAATATTAATTAACACTTAAACTTACAATTAACCAAAGCTCCCCTGCCCATAAATATATGTCCTTTTGGCATTTATTCAGTAAATTGTTGTGTAATCAAGACATCATTAAAGTTCTTAATAACATTTTCTATGATAACTTGCTTTGTTACTAGATAATTTTTTACTTTTACTAGATGTGGGTCCAATATTAACATTCTTATTTCAATGTTTCTTTTGCACACATTCCCACTTCCACATACCCATAGGCATTTCCTTTTCCATATACTTGTTCCATACATTTCTACTTTGGACATTGCTTCTTTCCAATACACTCTACTTTGGATGATTATTTTCTTTCATTTTTCTTTCCTCGTATGATGTGGTACTCAATGCTACCAACTATTTCTATTCTACCTATTGCAATGATAATGATTTTGTGGAATAATATTAATTATTATTTATTTTTATTTTCTCAATTCAAAAATTGGGTTTGGAACTCCATGTTTTTCATTCAGATGCTATATTTATTTTTGAATGTTTTAAAATGCATTGAGTTTATGAAACAAATTGGCTAAGTTTTCAAATCCTACAATTGGTAAAACAAACTTAGCAATCACTTTATCTTTGCACATAGTCACATGCCTCAATTCTCCAAACACACAAATAATAAGTTACTTCAATTATATAATTATCATGAATTTCATCTCTATGTTTGTGTTGCATATTTGTAACTCATAATATGCATTAATTTCTTCCAATATAAAAATATTATGAGCCTTTGTGAATCTTTCCTTTTCATTTATGTAAAAATATTACATTGTGGAGAAAAAATTAACAAAATCTTACCACCCTCACTCTTACCAAATTTATTGGCTAGTATTGTTTTCTTCATTTTCTTATTTGTAAATCTTGGGTTTTCATTTATGAAAGAATATTGTAGCAATGCAACTGACCTCATAGTTATTATATTTATTTTTGAGTAGGCAATTAGCAAAACAACACATTACAAATTACCAAAAATGAAAAGGAGCATAGAACTAGAAAACTTTAAGGAACATTACAAAACCAAAAGTCATTAACTATCAAGGGTTGTTACCAAAAAATATTCTCTGATCCTAAATGGGGTGACGATGGAGGATAAAATATAGTGTACATGTTTCTCCATGTTAGTGAATCTAGCTTCAAAGTAGTCTAATTTTTCCTATAGGTGTCTTTGAACCCTTTGTAGACTCATTAATATGTCCTCCATTTGCCACTATTTGTGTCAGATATCATGTAACATACCCATTTTAAAATTTCATGTAATAAAATTTAATAAAGGTAAAATAATACCAAGGTCATGGGACACATATTCCAACTTGAATGTTGCAAAAAACATTTGAGTGGGTGTCACTTTTGTTTTATTTATGGCTAAGGAAATTGCCAAAGGCAAAGAGGAATTAATTGGCATTTTAATTATGAAAATAAAGGAAAATACGAGAAAGGAGAGATGAAGGGTCACAAATTTGCATGAGAGGGAAATTAGAAGGAAAATTAAGGAAAATGAAGAAAATAAAGGCCTCAATGATAAAGAGGCTTCTGAGGATCAGTTCACATCTTTTTGTCCGTTTTCCTTTGGAATTAGTTTCAGAGAGAGAGAGAGAGGAGCACCAAGTGGAAAAATCAAGCAAGAAAAGGAAGGAAAATGACAAGAAAGAAAGGAAATGAAAGCAAGGAGAAGGTTGGATCAACAACTTCAACAAGAAGATTTTGTAGGTAGTAGGTTGCATGTGTGATTTCCTAGATGATGTGAGAATTCATAGTACATGCATTGGTTTATTTGATTCATTTTTTGTCATTGGCATGGGTTTTTCCATATTTGATAGTGGTTTTAGCCTCACCTTTCCATTTCCTAGATAGTTATGGTATGATGGGATTCTTTTTGGGTTGCGAATTGCATGGCCAAAATATTTTGGATCCAGGTGAGGTGGTCTCAGAAATATTCCCAAAGGTTAGGGGTGGATATGGTATTCTTCAGGAAGCCCTCAATAGATGGGTGGAGATAGGCTAATTCCTAAAGATATGGTGAAGGAATTCTGAAGTGTCCAAGCTTGTTTGGGTTTTGTGATCTCTTGAAGGGTTTTGGCAAAATAAAGGTAGCCTAAGGGTGGAGGTGGTTTAATCACCAGAAAGACCTAGTTGTTTATGTTTTGAAATCCCACATTCATTCTTATAATATGACAAGGGGTTTATTGGTTGAAAGAAAGATTTGGCTCAGCTCAATATATGGTCGGGTGGTACATATATGTCCCTAACATGGTTGGATTTTGCATAAGTTAATAAGATATTTTTCTAATGTAATATATGAGCATTTATACTTGTTATTGTTGTGATTTCATGGTTATTTTTTAATGGTTAATGATATATTTATATGATGGTTATGCTTTAAGCATGGAATTGTAATGTCATGTAGCTATGAATTATTCAAGTTTTGATAAGTATATGAATGGTTGATGAATGCATGGGATAATGAGTTTTATTGTAGTTATGTGGAAAGGGAATAGAGCCTTATTGATGATTATTAGATGGATCACAAATCCTTATACCCAGGTATGCATTCATGACTTGTAGCTTCCATTTTTATTATGTGTTTGACGAAATAACTAATATGTTCTCATGTGTCTAGATCAAGGTTTTGACTCAATTTTGTATGTTCAACATTGTCATTGTCTCACTTATGATTCTGTGAAGTATTAGGCAGTTATAGGCAGCAGTCTGGAGGTTGGCCTAGAATTGTGGCTCAAATCTCGAGACCACACCCTTTCAATTGGGCAAGTTGGGTCATAGCCGCGCTTAGGCAGTGTTGTACATGTGGTTGGAGGCATTCAACCACACCCATGCCTTTTCATGCATGTAGTTGGGAGCCTAGGTCAATGTAAAGGAGCCCCAACTTAGAGTTTATTCACTTGGAATGGTTCTTTGGCCCCTATGTGTCTTGTAGCCTTAAGGGAGATAACCTCCCCTGGACTTCACTAAGGTACATTTGATTATGTTTATATTTGGTTTACCTGACATGGTATGTTTGCAGGAGGAAGAATATTAGAGATGACTAGCAGAATGGTGTATTAAATTTCATGAGTACTCTCCTGACATAACATATACCTAGATAAGTTTAAAGGAAAAAATAAAATGTTGCAAGGCATATAATGACAAGATAATTCAGTCACGGGAAATACTTTTCAGGGCACATGAAAAGAAAGCATAAGTCAATGTAGTTATCCTTCAGAGTTTCCCAAATTTGTAGAGATGAGGACAACCATGAATCGGTTATAGGTAGCAAGAAATAACTGATGGGGGATGTGGTAGCTAGTCTCATGGAGTGCACAATTTGGACAGGATGATAGAGTTAGAGATGGTAGGTTCTTAGATACACCTAACGGGAGAGACAATGGTTATGGGTTCTATTCTGGTTATGGTTCAAAGGAGTATCATGGTTATCATTTCAATCATCCTTACAGGAGAGATAAGAGGGGAGACTTGCCAAATGAGTTCAAGAAATCCAAGCCTCTTACATTTTATGGAGAATTGAAGAAACTAGAAGATGAAAAAGCATGGTTGATTGGGATGAAGAAGTTCTTCGAGATACATGAATATACAAAGAACATGAAATCTAGGATAGTTATTTTTAGTCTCATGGGAAAAGAAAACCTTTGGTGGGAAGATGTGAAGCGTGTTAGGGGCATTAGGATAGAAGAGTTGAATTAGCGTGAATTAAAGGGAATTTTCCAAAAGAAATATTTATCAGAGAGATACTCTAACAATAAGGCTAAGGATTTCTATGAATTTAAGATGGTATCTATGATAGACAAAGAGTGTATGCCTAAATTCTTAGAGTTGTTGAGGTATTTGTCGTATTTTAAGGATTAGAAGAAAAAGATTAAGAGGTTTATCAGTGGACTTCCATTAGCCTTCAAGGACCAAATTGAGTATGATGAGGATTTGTCATTGGCAAAAGTCATTGGGAAGCTAAAGAAATATTATAAGCAATCAAAATGTAAGTCCAAGCCTAAGTGAGATTGGAAAGGGAATGATAAGACTAAAGGAAAGTGGTCACTAAAGCGAGTAAGACCTCAGGATGCATGTGAGAAATAAGATGTTTCTCCTTACAAGAATTTTAATACGGTAGAGAAGGGACATGGACCTCATCTTAGAGAGTAGCAAAATCAGGGTAGTGGCAAAGACCATTGCGATTTTTTATTTGTGGCAAATATCATTGCAAGAAGGATTGTCTGATGTATTAGGGTGGAAAGCATCAAATCTATAGTGTTGCGGAGGCACAAATTGATGCGGATGTGGGCTGTAGAATTCCTCGGATCTACGCAACATTTGATAACAAGCAGGAAGATCACTAAGAATCCATTATTGAGATGGAAAGTAAGCTCTTTGATCTAGTTGTTTCTGTTTTGATTGACCCTAGATCTAATTATAGTTATGTTAATCCTAACCAGGTGGATAATTGTCATTTAAGAAAAGAAATGCATGCAGAGTCTTGATTGGTGCAGTTGGCTACAAGTACTAAGAAAATAGTTCATCATTGGGTGAGATCTTATGCATTTGAGCTAAATGGTATGTCTCCATCAACACGTCTAAATGTGTTTCCTTTGGGTTCGTATAGTATGCTTTTGGGTATGGATTGATTGTACGTTCACAGGACCAAGGTAGACTAATATGATAAGGATATGGAGTGTTTGGATGAAAATGGAGAGAAATAATCTCGTAGGGTTAGAAGAATCATACATCGATGAGAATGGTTACAACTATGCAAGCGAAGCACAGTTTCAGGAAAGGATGTGTATTGTTTGTAGCGCATGTTTCTAGTAACAAAGAGAAGGATGTTAAGGATGTTGAAGTCTCAAAGATTTATATGGTTTTACAATGTTTTCAAGATTTATTCACCGCAAATATTTAGATTTACTGCCTCATAGTGAAGTGGACTTTTCTATTAAGTTGGTACTAGGAGAAGTACTAGCATCAAAGGAACTTGATAGGACGAGCACTCAAGAGTTGGTGGAATTGAACTTGTCACTTAAGGAAATGCTCAAAAAGGGATGCATTAGGCCAAGCATATCACCATGGGGTGCACCAGTGTTGTTTGTGAAGAATAAGGATGGTACTCTCAAGTTGTGTATTGATTATAGGATGTTGAATAAGGTGACTATCGAGAATTGGTACCCTTTTTCGTGGATTGATTACTTGTTCGATCAGTTAAAGGGACTAGTAGTGTTCTCAAAGATTGAATTTAGATCAAGATATCATCAGGTACACATCAGATAAGAGATCATTTACAAGAAATACTTTTTTACTAGGTATGGTAATTATGAGTTTATTGTGGTTCCCTTTGGTTTCACTAACGCCCCTTCTATTTTCATGTGTTTGATGAATAGTGTGTTGTGTCCTTATTTAGACATGTTGGTGATAGTTTTCATTGATGATATATTCTAAGAATGAGGAAGAGCATGAAAAAAACCTGGAAACAATATTAATATTGCTGAGAGAGTATCACTTGTATGCCAAGCTTATTAAATAGGGTTTCTTTCAGATAAATTTTTATTATTTGGGACATGTTCTTTCAAAGTAAGGTATAGAATTGGACTCGGAAAAGATCAAATCTATCATGGAGTGGGAAGCCCCTAAGAATGTGGATGAAGTCAAATCATACATGGGATTAGTAGCTTATTATAGTACGTTCATCAGGAACTTCTCATGGATTTCCTATCCTATTATGTCATTGCAGAGAAAAGAAAACAAGTTTGAATCAACAGAGGAATGTGCAGCCTGTTTTGAGCAGTTGAAGGAATTGCTTACAAATGCTTCAACCTTGAAGGTTGTATATCTAGACAAAGAGTTTGTGGTATGTAGAGATGCTTGCGATAGAGGATTTGGTGGATTCCTAATGCAGGAATAAAAAGTTGTATTCTACGAGTCAAGGAAGTTGAATGCGCATGGGAAGAACTATGTGACTCATGATCTAGAGTTGGCAGCTATTATTCATGCCTTGAATATGTGAGACATTATCTTATAGTAGTAGGTTTTTTCTGATGAGTGATCATAGTGGATTGATATACTTATTTGATCAACCCAATCTAAATGACAAGCATGATAAATGGTTTGCTACACTCAATGAGTTCGACTATGATATTATGTACATTAAGGGTAATGAGAACAAGTTTATAGATTATCTTAGCAAAAGAGTGCATGTAAATAACATTGTAGAAGTGAGTTCTTATGGGAAAGATTTACATAATCAGGTCTTATAGGAAGGGCACTAAGATGATAAGTACCAACAACTTAAGCACAGGTTACAATAGCAGAGTACAAATTATCGGGATGTAGATTATCATCTCATGACATATGGTTTGGTGAGATTAAGGAACTTGACCTATGTCCCAGAAAATAGTGAACTCGAGAAGCTTATCTTGAGGGAGCTTCATGTTAGCCATATTCAGGTCACCTGAGATATTATAAGACAGTGACAGTAGTTAAGAAATTATACCGTTGGTTGAACTTGAAGAAAAAGGTGGCCCAGTTTCTTGCGATATGTTTGGATTGTGAGCAGGTAAAATCAAAGTGTAAGAATGCAAGTAGCTTATTACAAACGATTTTGATTCTAGAGTGGAAATGGGAGGTAATTTCCATGGATTTCATCATGGGTTTTCCAAAGACATCTATATATAATTATTTCATCTTGGTTGTGGTTGACAAGTTGATAAAGGTAGCTCACTTCATTCCAGTGAAGTCTAATAATTTGGCTAGTGAGGTAGCTTAGGTCTTCATCAAGGAGATAGTGATATTGCATGGCGTTCCCATGAAGATGCCAAGTTTTCTTCCAGGTTTTGAAAGGAATTGTTTGCATCTTTGGGGATAGAGTTTTTGAATTTTCATACAAATTATCATTCACAAATAGATGGACAGATAGCAAAGAGTAATAGGTTTTTTGAGGAAATGTTTAGGATGTATGTCATGCATCAATAATGAAAGTGGTAAAAGCATCTTCAACTAGTTGAGTTTGCATATAATAATGGGTATTAGGAATCCTTGAGTATGAGTCCATTTGAGGTTCTCTATAGGCGGAGTTGTAATACTCCCATCAACTGGAGTGATCTAGTAAACATGGTGTTGATTAGACTAGACATGTTGGTGGAGATGGAATAGGAAATGTAGGTTATCAAGAAGAATCTAAAGGAAAAAAATTACAGGTAGAAGAGTTGTGCATATCAAAAGAGGGCATTTAAGGGGTTTCAGGTTGGGGAGCATGTGTACTTTCACACATCAATCCCAAGAAGAGTTCCTTTAGGATTGGATCATGTGCCAAGTTGGCACCTTAGTATTGCCTATCTTTCAAGATACTTGAGATGATTGGACTAGTGGCCTACAAACTTATACTGCCACCAAAAGTGAAATTCCACGATGTTTTCCATGTTTCATTGCTTAAAATATATGTGAAGGATGTTGATCATGTGATTGACTCGTCTGTATTGTAGGTGGAACTAGAGGGGGAATTCCAACCAGAACAATACTACATATTGTAGTGAAAACAACTCATGCTTCAGAATAGAGAGATCAAGCAAGTTAAAGTGCAGTTCAAGCACTTTGGGCCTGATGAAGCTATATGGGAAATGGTAGATCAGATGTAGGATTTACACATTTCATTATTTGTTGGTTCAAGCAAATGATATTTTTGGTATATGTGTATATAT
>APFE030287826.1:0-23948 GCA_000404065.3 Pinus taeda | reverse complement strand
AACTCCAATAAGCAATATGTTTGTTTTTGTTTTTAGTAGGATGTCAATGTAAATACTGTATTGAGCTATGTTATAAATCTCCAAAGGTGGTATGTTTTTTTTCCAGCACTTTGTTGGTCATAGGTGTCATAGAACATCAAGGACGTTGTTTCCCCAAGGGGGAGGAGTTTGTAATAGCCCCGAGTTAAAATTTCATGTAATAAAGGTTAATAAAGGTAAAATAAGACCAAGGTCATGGGACACATATTCCAAGCTGAATGTTGGGAAAAAGACCCTAGTGGGTGTCACTTTCTATTTATTTGTGGCTAAGGAAATTGGCAAAGGAATTGACAAAGGAAAAGAGGCATTAATTGGCATTTTCATTATGAAAATAAAGGAAAATAGGAGAAAACATATATGAATGGTCACAAATTTATGTGAGAGGGAGATTAGAAGGGAAATTAATGAAATTGAAGAAAGATAAAGGCCTCAATGATAAAAAGGCTTCCAATGATTAGTTCTGAGATTTTTTTTTTTTTTGGTTTGGATTTGATTTTAGTTTCAAAGAATGATATAAGAGCACAAAGAGGAGAAACCAAGAAAGAAAAGGAGGGAAAAGGACAAGCAAGGAAATTAAAGGAAAGCAAGGAGAAGGTTGGATCAATAACTTCAACAAGAATATTTTGCAAGTAACAAGTTGCATGTATGATTTCCTAGCTCATGCGTGAATGCATTGTACATGGATTGGTTTATTTGGTTCATTTTTTTTCATTAGCATGGTTTTTCCCATATTTTATAGTGGTTTTATCCTTTCCTTTCCAATTCCTAGATAACCATGGTATGATGGGATTCTTTTCTGGTTGAGCTTTAGATTGTCGAAATATTTTGTATCTATGTGAGGTGGTCCCAGGAAAATTCCCAAGGGTTGGCGGTGGAGATGGTTTTCTTCTGTATGCCCTTGTTAGGTGGGTGGAGACAGGAAAATTCCTCAAGGTACGGTGAAGGAATTCTAAGGTATCCAAGCTTGTTTGAGTTTCACAATCTCTTAACTAGATTTTGGGAGATCGGGGTAGCCTGAGGGTGGAGGTGGTTTAATCTCTAGAAATCCATAGTTGTTTATGTCTTAAAATCCCACATTCATGATTAGAATATGGCACAGGGGTGATTGCATGAAAGAAATATTTGGGTTAGCTCAGTCTACTGTTCATTGGTACATGGAAGTCCCTTGGTTGGCTTTTCCATAAGTTAATAAGAGTTATTTTCCTTGTATAATCTATAAGAATTTATACTTTTTGTGGTATTTTGATGATTGTATTTTCATGGTTAATTATTTGGTTATATGTTAGTTATAAACATGGATTTGTAATGTTCAGCTATGACTTGTTCAAGATTTGATAAGTATATGAATGGTTGATGAATACATGGGATAATGAGTGTTATTGCTGCTAGGTGGAGAGGACATAGAACCTTCTTGATTTTTACCAGATGGATCACAAACCCTTATACTTAGATATGCATGCATGACCTATAGTTTACATGTTTACTATGTGTTTGATAAAATTCCTAGTATGTTATGGTTTGTCTAGGTCAAGTTTGTATGTTCAACATTTTCATTATGTCATTTATGATTAAGACAAGTATCAAGCAGTTCTGAGAAGTGGTCTAGAAGTTGGACTAGAATCATTGTTCAAATCTTGGGACCATACCCTTTGAACTGGGTAAGGTGGGTCACAACTGCATTCAGGCAGTGTTGTGCATACAGTTGGAGGCCTTCAACTACACCCAAGCCTTGTGATGCATGCACTTGAAAATATAGGTCAGTGTAAAGGAGTCCCAACTCAAGGTATGGTCACTTGAAGTGGTTCTTTGGCCCTTGAGTGTCCTATATCCTTGAGTGATCTGATTTTTCATTTGGTGTCCAGTTTGTAGGCCCCACTTCCTTAACTGGAGCTAGGAGGTTGGGTCGTGTCATAGTGGCACTGTGATTCACATTTACCCGGAGGGCTCGTAAAAGTAGTAAATGTGGGGAGGGGGTCTTACATCATGAATGAGATGATTGTATTCTAGTCATCATGGTTATCTATTATGATTTGTTCCAAAAGAATCTTGAGATATCCAAGATGTTTTCCAATATTTTGTTGAGTATAAGTAGGCTTGTCAAAATATTTTACAACACTGGGATTTATAACCTCTCATTAACCAATGCTTTCCATATGATGTTGACTTGAATCCCCTTATCAACCATATTTTTGTCGTACCTTCTAATATAACCTTCCACGTCATAAAAAAACACCAACCCACCCCAGAACAACAAAAATGCACCTAGGCATTTAGTTCAATGAACTAGGAAGTAGTCCCCAACGAAATTATCTAAATGAATAGGCATAGACTACAAAATAAAAGAGAAAGAACACAGTTGAATCTAGCTAGAATGGAGACATAGAAACATAAAGCCAATCTCCTAGAACTACCTACTCAGGATCGACCCCCAAAAATGAAACAAGAACATAAAGACACAAATCACGATACCACCCAATAAGAATAAAGAATGATCAAAAAGATCGAGATTATAAAAAAAATAAAAAATAAAAATAAAAAAAATAAAAATAAAAAAATAAAAAAAAAAAAAAAAAAATACAACAATAGTAATCAAAGGAAATTAAACCATAGAAGCATACCACATTACCTCATTTTTAAAATGGGAAGAGGGTTGTTCTACACTTCTCCACATGCCCTTTAATGAACAACATACTAACATGTTATCAAACTTTCCAAATAATTAAAGTTTAATTTGCAAAAATAACATGTATCTATATACCTCGTTTTAGTTTGTTGGTTACACCCAACATCCGTCTAGATTGCCAATGATTTAGTGGTGTCATCCTTTGGGTGAAAAAACTCATTTTTCTCATCTTTCCATTAACAAAAAAATATTTTCCTAGTTTTAGAATATTCCCATAATTTAATTTCCATATTTCTCAAATATTGCAAAACAATTGTAAAATAGGAAGAAATAGAATTATGTGATTACTAGCTCTAGAGACTTTGATAGTGGCTATGATGATTGTCGTGATTGAATTGTAAATATCCTCAATCTAATGGCGAAAGCTTGATTTGCAAAGATCTGTGGTTCTCGTACTTTGTGGGGCAGTGCAATTGTGGTTAGGCTTCCTTCTTGGAACTCATCTTTAATGAAAATTCTACCATTAACCATTAGCAATTTGCTTAGGACCCACACTATTGATTTTCAAAGTAAATGGACAAGCCAAAATGTTAAAAAAGTGAACTGTAATAAGAATCAAGAATGTGCGGAATTGGGGGTATATGTGAGAGAACCAGTGTGCAAGATGATAGTGTATGAGAAGATAACATGGATATACAAGCATGCGTTCTAGATATATCTACTATCTATCAACTTTGGATAAATAGTTTACAAGTATATGAGATTTTATCGACTTTATAAGGCATGCCAAATGAGATAAAAGGTTATACGAAATGTGTAATTTTTTTATGTCCACACATATTATCCCTCCACAAACTTCTTCCACACAATTATTCCCTGCACCTCCATCTCACACAACACTTCTAAAAATTAATTTCAACGTTATTTTACATAGATATTTCTGGTTCCACGATAATGTTTTATTGTTATTTCCACAAACATATGAGTTGAGGATTTAACTAATGTTTTTTGAATGATATGCAATTATATGGATAAACAATGTTGTATGATTTCATTGAACATTTGATTTGAATATAGATAGATGTAGGAGAAAGGTTATGTGGAGGAATGTATGTATAGGAAAACAAACACCAATTTTCTTCTGCACACATGAATGATTCCTATGCTACATATTAGCTATGGAGAAAAACTATTAACCAACCTAGAGGTAGAGCCAGTCATATTTTCCCATTATCTGGATGCTTATTATTCAATATTAATCCCATGTTGGTTTGATTCAAACAAAATAGATCATTTCCCAGAATTTCAACACTAAAAATTAATTGATTTAATTATTCATCCATTTATCACCACAAAGAGTATCGTTAAAAAAAACTGCTCAATATTGACATATAGTTAGATAGTAATAACTATAATGATATATTTTTGTTTTCCTCGAGAAATAGAGTCAGTTATCTATTTACAAGGCTGAATAAGGACGATAAATCTACATGTTGTGCCAGTTGCATTTATTTCAATAGTTATCAAAACAATTGCAATAGAAAAAGTAGAAATAGTTTACAATTATTATATTTCTATAATCATTGTAAATTTCAATATTGACATAAATTCAGATAGTGAAAATAGTAAATAGTAACTAGATTACATGCAATCAGAACAAAGGTTATAATTGATGAAATTTGGACAAATTACAATTGACTCTTTATTACATTAAATGTGGTTCTTTCTAAGTAGTTGGTGTAGCAAATAGAAATATATCGAAATGGATTTTAAGAAATTATTATTGAAGTGATCACCATGCAACTTTCCTTCAAAAACCATTGTAAACATGTACACAACCTAAGTAAATAGAAATATGAGATTGACTCCTTTAATTCATATACTTATGTACTCCTTGGAAGAAATTCTGGAGTTGTTATTATCCCATTCTCTAATGTCTTACCTTTAATGGATGTTATCTTTGAGTATTGAATAAACTAAAATCGCAATCACTTACCTCTTTTGGTAGTGCATTAAAGAGGTCTCTAATCTTCTTTATCATCCTTGTTAATGACAAGTCGATAAGTGAGAAGATAAGACAAAGAGTACCATAAATTCTCTTTCCATAAAGAGTACATATATAAGCTATGATTTTTTTAGGGATGTCAATTGAATTTTTTTTCATTCCTTTTGATGTATTAAACCTCCGCTTTGATATCATAAATATTATCGGATTATTCAATAATGTCTATTGTGCCATGCATCTTTCTACAATAGTGAAAAGGAACACTTAAGCTTCATCTTCCATTTCACTTCAAGATTCTGAAAAAGGGTCCATATTTGTTATGAAACCAGCTCACAAAAAGATAGAAAAGATAGATAAACGCCTTAAAAATAAGCCTCTTTGAGGGGGCAACCTCCTTTACATTACAAAAATGAACAATTCTTGTATGATACAAATGACAAGACCTCCTTTCTATATATAGGAATCTAAAGGGTCATAATATAATCAAAGCCGAAATAACAATAATAATGTAAGAGCACACTAATAAAAATAATGGGCTTCCATGGGGCACAATAATACCAATATGGGGACTACATGGGCACAACAATATAATAAGGGGGGTGTACTAATAACAGTAAGGGGTTACACTAGTAGTATAGGGACCTAACATGCCCCTTTCCTTTAAAAAGTGTTGTCCTAAATGCTTGAGTAGTTCTTGATGCTTCTGTATAAAATTCTTGTCCTCCCATGTGGAATCTTCAGTGGGTAAGTTCTTCCACTTGATGAGATACTTTGAAATTGATCGATTTCATAGCTATCGGGTTCTTGTTTTTGTGACTGCTCCAGGTTCCAATATGCTTTTTCCTTCATTGTCAAGTCTTAGAAATATTGTTTAAACTGGGATCTTCTACAACTTTTGAATGAGTGGCCACACTTCTTCATCCTTCTTCCATTTATCCCTTTCCTCGTTTATCCAATCTAGTTAGATAATAGAAATAGCACAAAACAATGCTTCGACATCCTCATCCTTTCTTGAGAGTGCATCAGCCACAACATTTTGCTTCCCTTTTTTGTAGATGATTTCAAAGTCATAACCCAACATCTTTGTGACCCATTTTTGTTGCTCTTCAAAGGATCATATTTGTTCTAAAAAGTATTTAAGTCTACCATGATCCATTTTTACCTTGAAGTTTCTTCCCATTAGGTAGGGTTGCCATTTATTAAGTGCATGTAGTATTGCCAACATTTCCTTCTCATAAATAGATTTGTGTAAATACTTTCCTTTGCTTGGACGAATTTTGAAAGCAATGGGTCTTTCATCTTGCATTAAAACAACACCAATTCCATTCCCTGAATCATCACATTCCACAATAAAGGTTTTTGTGAAGTTCGACGTAGCTAAGACTAGTGCTTGGCACATTGTCTCTTTAAGATGTTCAAAGGCCTTTGTTACTTCTGGAGTCCATGAAAATGCATCTTTCTTCAATAAAGTTGTTATAGGTGCTGCTATTCTCCCATAATTCTTAAGAAACTTGCGATAATACCCTGTCAACCCGAGAAATCCTCATAGATGTTTTATGGATGTGAGAATTTTCCATTCCTTAATGGCTTTAATTTTGCTAGGGTCTACCTTAACACCTTCATGAGATACAATATGACCCAGATATTCGACCTCTTGTACTCCAAATAAAAATTTGGAACTTTTGGCATATAATTGTTTCTCCTCCAATAATTTGAGCACCTTGTCAACATGTTGAACATGATCCTTCCAATACTTGTTATAGATTAGTATATCATCAAAAAATACTAACACAAATTTTCTAAGGGTTTGAAAATGGAATTCATCAAACTTGGAAATGTAGAAGGTGCATTGGTAAGGCCAAAAGGCATGACCAAAAATTCATAATGACCCTCATGAGTTCTAAATTTTGTTTTTAGAATGTCTTTTGTCTTCATTCTAATTTGATCATATCCCAAATGAATATCTAAATTGGTGAAGTAAATTGATCCATGCAATTCATCCAATAATTCATCAGTGACAACAATGGGAAATTTATCTTTAATAGTGAGCTTGTTGAGCTCCCTATAATCTGGACACATGCACCATGATCCATCCTTCTTGTGCCCTAATACTATTGGAGCAGAGAAAGAACTTTGACTAGGTTGAATTATACCAACCTCTACCTTTTCTGCAACCATACGTTCAATTTCACTCTTTTGGGCATAGGGATATTTGTATGGCTTGATGTTTGGAGGAACACTTCCTGGAATCAAATGAATAGCACGATCATGATCACGAATAGGTGGGAGGCCTTTTGGAGTCTCAGATACCTTGGAATGATTATCCAAGGCTTTTTGGAGATCTCGAGAAATATATGATTTCGATATGGGAACCTCTAGCGAACATAATTTTGCAATTACGCCTTGTTGTTCCTTCTTTAGAAGCTTTGTCATACTGTTAGAGCTTATTATCTTTCCCGATCTCCCTGCAATACCCCTTAATTCAACTTCCTTTTTTTCGCACAAAATTTCATGAAAAATTCTTGAAAATTAGAAGTTATTTTACCCAAGGATTGTAGCCATTGGACTCCTAGTACAACATCAGCACCACCCATAGGAATGGAAAGCATTAGACTATTCAATACATATTCTCCCATGGATAACTTAATATTATAGCACTTTCCAAAGCAATTTATGGTTCCTCCACTTGCAACCATCACTTGACACTCTAGTGTTGGATATAGGAAGCAATTCAATTCCTTGGCTATCTTATAATGAATTAAATTATGTGTACTTCCTGAATTAGTCAACACTATTACCTTTTTCTTCTTGATATGTCCTTCTATCTTGAGATTTTTAGGTGTGGCAATTCTAGCCAATGCATTACAAGATATGGTTGGATTCATTTCTTCTTTATCTAAGGTTTTTTCCTAGATTATATCCTCTTCTTTTGACATTTATTGTTCCTTTTCTTCCTCATCTTCACAATCTATGTAGGATAATTTCTTCTCACCACACTTATGACCTTTAGTGTATTTTCTATCACAACTGTAACAAAGCCATTTTTCTTTTTTTTCTTCCAATTGTTGTGGTGTCAACCTTATAGGTTGTGGAAGGATAGGGGAAACAAAACTTCCATCTTTATAGTTGTGAGTGGTAGGCTTCATGGTTGCCATAATTTTTCTTTCCATTTTTCTTGCTAACCTGAATGCCTTCTCCAATGAATAAAGTTCCCAAAGGTGAACCTTCATGTTGGATATTATCCTTTAAAGTCCCTATGAACACATCAATGTTATGCTCATTTGGAATATCTTTTACCCTTCTGTTCAATTTTTTGAAGTCCTCAACGTGCTCCATCATTGAACCTTTTTGTTTGAGATTAATCCATTGGCTAAAAAAGGTGATGATTTTTGTATCCTCATAATGTGCTATCATTTGTTCCATAAAAATTGCCCAAGTGACAATTTGTTTTACGAGAGCAAAGCCATCGATACCATACAAAGTGATTTGGTTCCAAAATTATAAAGTTGCAATACGTACCTTTTGTGTGTTTTGCACATTATGGAGATTGAAAAATTGCCCCATCTGTAGTATCCATGTTTCAGGATCCTCACCATCAAACTTCCTCATATCGATTTTTGGAATATGGTGGGTCCTCAATCCAACATTAGAGTCTATGAAATCATGATTAACATTTCTTTTGTTCACATCATGAGTTTCCTTTACTACCCTTTCACCATTAGTAACCATTTCTTGTGGCAACTTATTCAAATTTATCTTCAATTCTTCCATCTTAGCGTCCATGCCATTCATCTTAGCTTCCATGCCATCCATCTTAGCTTCCACGACATCCACCTTAAATTTCACACCATTCATATCAGCTTCCACGTCATCCATATTGGCTTCAATTACCTTTTGTGAGTCATGCTAGAGCTTTCATGTTGCTTACTAGGTATTTCTAGTTTCTTTCTTTAGGGAATCAATTAATGCTAATAATTCTTCACTATTCCCTTTGAATTCCTTCAAACTAATTTTTGAAATCAATCTTATGAAAAATTTTAAAAAAACTACACACTTTTTTTTCACTTTGTAAGATCTCAATATTGAATTTGTTGTATCTCTATAACTGTAGATCTCGAATATCTGAAATCCTTTCCTGCAGTAGTCCTTTGAGTCTTCCTTTGAACCCTGCAAGTCTAATCAATATTAGATTCTCCAAGGAAGAGTTATGCCAAATCTCCCATGGTGACCTGATTATAGACTAATCTAGTAGAGCGAACTTTTACAAAGCATCACATGTCATGGTTTCGACATTAATACCTGAACCTATTATACAGAAAAATAAAGGTCGTCCTCTTTCTGAAACTTCTTATGAAATTTCAATATGATGCTCAGAACAAAATTTATGACGATTTTCCCCAGGTCACCTATTTGGAATGTAATATGGGAGTCTGCAAACACCCTATCTGTCTCATATAATATCTCCAAAAATATAGCGACAAAAGCTTTAGAATTCACACCCGAAGATCAGAATGATTTCGTCTGAAATGGGTTTTTTTGTAGCTTTTGAAACGTCACAAAAGGAAGGTTATAGCGAAAATTCCATGATGACTTGTTTAGAGCAGGGAAACCCTAGAATCCATAGCTCTAATACCAAATGTTATGAAACCATCTCACAAAAAGATAGAAAATATAGATAAACGCTTTAGAAATAAGCCTCTTCGAGGGGGAAACCTCCTTTACATTACACAAATGAAAAATACTTGGATGATACAAATGACAAGACCTCCTTTCTATATATAGGAATCTAAGGGTTCATAATATAATCAGAGCTGACATAACAATAATAATGTAAGGGCACAATAATAAAAATAGTGGGCTTCTATGAGGCACAATAATACCAATATGGGGACTACATGGGAACAACAATATAATAAGGGCGTTGTAATAATAACAATAAGGGGTTACACTAGTAGTATAGGGACCTAACAATATTTTAGTAGGTTGTGTTATCTCATTCATTATGACTTGAACAATATTAAGACGAGAGAAACTTGTTGCAAGTTATTCTTAGTGTTGATCGTTTCTCTCAACACAATAGTTATAGTAAAATAGATTTAGCTTATGTTTCAATGTCTTTAGCATAAACAACGTAATGATGTAATAACTTTATAGCATGAAGAAAGAAATGTGATAGCTCTGCGATGTGAAGAAACAAGAACCATTAGCAAAATTCAATAGGATTTTATTCACTTAAGATCTAAATATATAATTATTTCACCATTATTTTGACATAAACACTTATGATTTTTATAGTACTTTCCATTACAATATGAGAAGATGTACGTTAATCATAGAATTAAACCTTAAATGAATGTGTAATATATATTAATACATGTTGAAAAAGGTTGATATGTGTGGAGGGGGAGTGTATGCATAGGTGTGGAAGCGAGTAACAAATGTTCTGCTACAAATATCACTCTTTCACACATCCTTCCAATCTACTACAATGGATACTGGCTACAAAGCCATATACACCTTCTTGATTTGTTTATACCTAGTAAATGCTATTAAGAATTATAATGATGTCCTGGTTAATACACCAAATAAATTCTAAAAATAATAGTTTATAATATGGATGGATACAACCTTATTAAGTTTTTTACAACCAATAATTATTACACAATGCTTTAGAATAAATTTTATTAAGCACTCAAATGATGAGGCTTGATTACGTGTTGATTCACCGAGTAAATGATGAAAATACTTACATTTACCGAGAAGAGAACTTTTGTTAATCATATGATGAAGCCTTAATTATTATTTTAACATGTTATTAAACACTAAAAGGATGTCTTGATAACACATCGATTCACCGAATAAATTTCGAAGAGACTTACATTTACCGACAACAAAGCTTCTATTAATCATAAGATTAAGTCTTAATTAATTTTTTAATACCTTTTATTCTGTGTTGTAGGAGGTTGATTGAGTCTACATAACATTTATTCAAAATGTTTCCGATGAATAGGGTCGTGTGTAGAGGGGTTCTTCATATCCTTTTAATCTGATATGATAGATACTTGCTATGGAGCCCTGTGCACCTTCTTGATTTGTTTACAAGTAGTAAATGTTGTTAGGAACTCAAATGGTGTGTTGATTATGTGGTGCTTTTTCGAATAAATTTCGGAAATACAATTTTATAGTATGGATGAATACAATCTTTTTGATTTGTTTACAAAGAGTAATAATTTAACAGTGTGTCTAAATAAATGCTTTTAAGCACTCAAACAATATCCTAATTGCATGTCGATTCAATTAATATATGTTAATAGTATGACTAAGCCTTAATTAATTTTTTAATACTGGCTGTAGAGTCCTCTTCACCATATTTGGTATCCATGACAATAGGTTGCACCTCTACAAGAATATTCGTCTCAACAAAGTTTTGCAATAAATATATGGGTCTATATGGTAAGTTGTTTTAGTTGTTTCCGTACACAAACTATATGTATAAAAAGGTTGTGTCTAGCCCATGTAATTGTGACATGTGTTAATCAAATAAGGACCCACACTAACTCTTCAAGTAAATGACATAAACTTCCTCATCTCATGGGTTTTGTTAAGCCACGCTCTCCACGAGCTTTAAACAATAAACTATGATTTGTGTTGAAAATGAATAACTAAGTATCATGTGGCTAGTGTAACATACTTCCATGTGTCACTTATTTTGGCAACATAAGAATCTCGCCATGTTTTCTTGTTTTGGACGAAATGTCATCACTTTGCATACTTCAAGACATTAGTTTTCACCTCATTTGATATACATTTCTTGAGTCTTTTCAATGTTTATTGACTGAATCGATTTTTAATCAATTCATTGTTCTAGTTCTTACCAATATTTACTCTAAATATATGTGTAATGATTATTGGTTGTATAAAAATAAAGAACATGTCAAGGGCTCCAGAACTAGCATACCTCATAGCCAATTGCAATAACCAAAACTATTGACATGTAAAAGAAGTAGTTTAAGATTACATTAAATGATAAGTTTCATAAGAATTTAAATGAGCCTTTCACACCACAAAAACTAGGTGTGTTGGGGAAATGTTCCTCATGATCATCCATCCCATAATTTTCCCAACCTCCTTTTCAACATTTACTTTTCTGCTAAGAGAATCAATCACCAGAATAAAGAGGAGGAGAGACAGGGCACATCCTCATCTGAGCCCTCTATGGATTTTGAAAAAGTTCTTGGGCTCCGCATTGATGTCGACAATACACATTTCATAATCTATTTGACATGGCTATGTAGAAATTTAATTTTTTGAAGGATCATCCAGAGAAATTCTGAGTTGGCCCTATCGTAGGTTCTGATGAGGTCAAATTTCATTAAGCATACCTTTGATTTCCGGAATTTAATGGAGTGTATACACTCTTGTGCAATTGACACCGCGTCTTGGATTCTCCTGTCAGCTAAGAAGCCAAATTGCTCCAAAGTAATATGCGGAGACAAAATCTTCTTCATTTTGTTAGCTAATAGTTTATAAACTATTTTGTAAACATAATTCCATAAAAATATGGGTCTATAGTCAGAAAATGAAAGAGAATTCTCCTATTTATGATTCACAACAAGAAAAGATGCATTGGTAGCACCTCGTATGTGGCCAAAAATTCTTGATTATTCTACCGTTCAGGTTATTTTTAGCGCCATGAGATCAAATAAGAAGAGAAGCAGCTCAATGGGTTAGCCATCGAGATACGAGATATTATCCTTCACCATATATTTCAAAGTCTGTAAGAGCTCCTCTTGTGAAATAGAGGCATCCATCACCACTAAATCTTCCTCTTTGACCATTCTTGGAAATAAATTCACCAATTCCATTTTATCTTCAAAGTTGTTTTTCTTTGGATCCCTATATTGATTGTAGAAGATAAGGAAAGCGTCATGTTCGATATCTTCCATGGATGTACATGCTCGACCATATTCACCTCTAATTGCCCAAATTGTATTGGACCATTTTCTTTTTGTTGTAGCCCGGTGGAAAAACCTTAGTATTTTTATCACCCCTTTTAAATTATCCAATCAATATAGCTTTTGAAACGCCACTCTTCTTCCTGAAATCTTAAAATATTGTATTTCTTCTCCACGAAATCTAGACTATAGACTTTTTGACATCATCAGAGAAGTATTCAGAGATGGAAGGATCCAATAATGATGCAATATCCTGGTTGATGGATGCCAACTCCTTAGAGAGTTCAAGTTTGTGTTTTTTAATCCATGCACACACCACTATTTTAAGCCTCTTCAATTTGAACTTGATCATCAAATATGGACGATTGATTTCTGTCAAACTATGGGAATTCCATGTTTTTTTTACTGACTCAAAGAAATCGAGATCATTCAGCCACATATGATTGAATTTGAAGGGCGAAAAATTAGGGCTTATCTCCTCCTCCCATTCTAGAAGGATAGCATCATGGTTTGAAACATCATAAATTTGAGAAGAGGCATGTAATTTTTTCAATATTTGGCATAAGAATGAATGGGAAAAGAACTGGTCAATCCTTTTGGAAATTCCCTTAGCCCCAATCCTCCCATTTCTCCAAGTCGAGAATAAAGGGGAAAGGGAAATATCCCATTAAAGATAGAAGACTTCTTTGAGCCAATCATCTAATGGGTCCATCTTGGACTTATGACCCCGACATTCATTTGCAACCAATATGAAATGTAGATCACTAGCCACAATTAGTAAGTGCATGTTTAGGATCGCAGTAGAATCAACCTTCTCCTAAAAGGATTTTTTGTTGTTGTAGGAGGCATAGATACTAAGAATACAAATTATATGTACAAGTCCCCTATAGAAGCCAGATATGAAAATTCCAACACATGTCTTTGTTGGAAATAATAATCCCAATCACCACCTTAAACACACTGACAAACACCATGCTTTCCCAGTCAACCACTACACGGTCATAATTTTGTTTGTAGGCGAAAGGACTAAAGTCAGAGCAGAAGTACAACCCTGACCATTCCGCAACACAGCAGAGGAGTTCACAAATTTAATAAATTTTGGTAAACAGATATGGGCAAACATTTACTCCGCGACTGTTGCCCACACTCCACAACACCTGCAAGTTTAGAAAACCAATTACTAAGTAAAGTCACCCATGTCGCGTATTAAATATTTTATTTGTAATTTAATTAATGTCAAATTTGTATGTTAAGATAAATATGGATGTAAAATTCATTTGTAATGTTGGGAAATGTTGGGCAAGTTAGGGAGCAAGACTCTGTGAGGTAGTGAGGAGAAAATCGTGGAGAAAATATTGGTTGGCACATGAAAACCAGTTTTACAAAAGTTCACTCCACAACCCATTGATGCATAAATCACAGTAAGTTTGTTTTGTTTTTTCACTTGGAGCTGCAGCCTCCATTTTTCATGCAAATGTATTTATTTATGTTTTAACATATAATATAAAGTGTGGCTAGTTGTGTTATGGCATTAATCCTTCACAAGTAGATTTACGACAACCTCCTTTTGTTTTTATTGTGTTTTTCCGTGAGCTATTTCCTGTGTTTAATTAAGTATCTGTATGGTTGCGATTTCCTCACCGCAACATGTAAAATTTATGTTTTAATTAAGTTCCTGTGTGGTTGCGATATCCACTCTCCAACCAATTTCTGAGCTAGCTAACTTTGCCACAACCAATTTGAGAGTGAAGACTGCTCTCCTCTACCTCCCCATAAAATTTCTTTTTTCTAACATTATATTAGAGCAAGTTAAATATTGTTAATGCAAAAACAAGCTTTTTTACTAGCAATCAAAATTTGTTTTGAGGGCTTAATTTTTTAAGTATATTTACGAGAAAGTAGAAAGTTTTTTTCTTTCACTCGGAATGAAAACGTCAAGCACAAGTTTGACTAATTCTCAAATGCCTCAGTTTAATGGCAAAAATTATGATTATTGGGCTATTATAATGAAGGTCGTGTTTTAGTCTCAAGACATTTGGGATTTGGTGGAGAATGGTTTCTAAGAACTGGCAGATGCAACAGCATACAATGCCTTGTCTCAAGCAGAAAGAAATTTGTTAAGGGACAATAGCAAGAAGGATTCAAAAGCCCTATTCTATATTTTCCAAGCAATCCATGAAGGTATTTTCCCAAGGGTTGAAACAACAACAAAGTCCAAGCAAGCATGGGACACCATCCAGACAGCCTACCAAGGCATGGAAAAGGTCAAGACAACAAAGCTACAAATGTTGAGAAGAGATTTTGAAACACTTTGTATGAAAGAGCCTGAGAATGTAGATTCTTTTTTTACACATGTAATTGGGTTGGTTACTCAAATCAGGGCTCATGGTGAGACACTTGAAGAAAGAAGAATAGTTGAGAAAGTTTTGAGAAGTTTGCCAGCAAGGTTTGATGTCATTGTTGTGGCCATAGAAGAAACAAAGGATCTCTCACAGTGCTCAGTGGACGAGCTTCATGCATGACTGATTTCTCATGAACATGGACTGAATAGAGAAAAAATCTCCTCATTGGAGCCTGCCTTCAAAACACAAGTTTCCTTTGGTCAAGGTCGAGGCAAAGGAAGATCATATGCTAAAGGAAGAGGAAGAAGCCCACACAGAAGTGGAAGAAGCAACCATCCAAGCTCAAGTGGAAGGGGCAACAATCAAAATCCAAGTTAAGGCCCAAGCCAAAATCAAGCACAAGGTCAAAGTTATGTACATCGTAGATAAATCTCAAGTCCAATGTCATTACTGTAAGAAGTATGGTCATTATGCAAATGAATGTAGAAATAAGCAATATGACATTAGTAACAAGCCAAGTGTAAATTTCACAAAGGAAATCAGAACCATGATAGCATGTTTTTAGCTTGTAATGTAGCACAAGAAAAACAAAGTGATGTATGGTATCTAGATTTAGGGTGTAGCAACCACATGTTAGGGAACATAGAAATGTTTTCCAATCTAGATGAAAGTGTGAAATCTGAAGTGACATTAGGGACTGATAGAAAAGCCTCTGTCATGGGAAAAGGAAGAGTTAATATCTTAACAAAGAAGGGAGAGAAGAAGTACATCTTAGATGTTTACTTTGCCCCGGTCTGAAGCATAACCTCATAAGCATTAGACAGCTCATGCAAAAGGGCTAGAATGTTGTTTTCAAGAATGATGTATGCACAATTTTGGATAGGTCTCCAAGCAGACAGTTGATTACAAAGGTTCAAATAACAAACAATAGAATGTTTCCCCTAAAATTAAAATCAAATTTGAAAGAAGAAGGTGCACAAGCACAACTATCAATGAACTCACAAGAGGATGAAAGAAAAGAGGCAGCTGTCACACAAGTGAACTATCAAGCAAAGGTCAAAGATGAAACTAGTTATGGCATTTGAGATTTGGACATCTCAACTTTGAAGGTTTGAATTTATTGCATAGGAAACGCATGGTGAAGGGATTACCACTCATAGAAAAACTAGATAGCCTATGTGAAAGATGCATCTTAGGTAAGCAACATAGAGAGAAATTTTGAGTAGGAAAGTTAGTAAGGGAAAAGGCACCTTTGTAGATTGTCCACTCAGATTTATGTGGACCAATTCAGACACCATCAATTGGTGGCAGCCACTATGTATTGACCTTCATAGATGACTACACAAGGAATACATGGGTCTATCTCCTAAAACCGAAAAGTGAAGTGTTTGAGCGTTTTCACCAATACAAGGCTCTTGTTGAGAAGCAAAGTGGACACTACATCAAAGTCCTCAGGACTAACAGAGGTGGCGAATACATCTCAAATGACTTCCTTCAATTTTGCAGGGACCATGGAATTCACAAGCAATTTAAAACAAGATATACACCTTAGCAAAATGGTGTGGCGGAAAGGAAGAATAGGACCATTATGGAAATGGCAAGGAGTATGTTGAAGGCAAAACATTTTCCAAATGGTTATTGGGCTGACGTTGTCGCATGTTCAGCATATATCTTGAATAGATGTCCGACCAAAAGCGTCCAAAACATAGTTCCTGAAGAGGCATGGAGTGGAAAAAAGCATAGTGTCACTCAGATGAGAGTCTTTGGTTGTGTGGCATATGCACATGACCTGAATGAGTTGAGGAAGAAGTTGGATAGAAAGGGGGAGAAATGTATATTTGTTGGATACAGTGATGAATCCAAGGCATGCAAACTCTACAATCCATTAACCAAGAAGGTCATAATCAGTAGAAATGTGTAGTTCATAGAAGAGGAAGCATGAGATGGAAGTTTAGAGAAGACAATCAATGTGAAAACATGTATACCACATGAGGACAAAGAGGAATTGACAACAACAAACAATTTCTCAATAGTGACTCCCTCTACTCCTATTTAAGCACAACAAAGTAGGCATCAAGTAACACCATCAACAAATAATATAACAACATCACGTAGTCAAGCAAGTGCTTCTCCAAGCACGCCACAAAGTGCAACACCAAATGACATGTCAAGCCCATCTTCAACAAGCACAAAAAGGCCAAAATTTAGAAATCTAAATGAAATTTATGAGCAAAATGAAGTAGATAACAACGTTGGTCTGAATTCCTTATTTGCATTATTTTGTCATGGAGATGACTCAATCCACTTTGAAGATGCAGTCAAATAAGAAAAATCAGTTGCGACAATGGAAGAAGAAATAAAAGCAATAGAAAAAAATGACACATGGGAGTTAGTGAACCTTCGGAAAGGAAAACAAGTCATTGGAGTGAAGTGGGTCTATAAGACCAAGAGAATGATGGTAAGATTCTCATTTTTATCTTATATGTAGATGATTTAATTTTTACAGGCAGTGATGATTTTCTCATCATTGATTTCAAACAAGTCATAAAGAATGTATTTGAAATGACTAACTAGGGGTTGTTAAGATATTTTTTGGGCATAGAAGTAAAGAAAACATAAAATGAAATTTTTATCTCTCAAACAAAGTATGTGGCAAACATTTTTGAGAGGTTTAAAATGCATAACAACAAGCTCACACCAACTCCAACTGTCATGGGGTTGAATTTGAACAAAGAAGATTGCAGCAGCGATGTCAATCCGACATTATGCAAAGGCATGATAGGCAACTTGATGTATTTCACTGCCACTAGGCCAGATATAATGTATGCAGTGAGTTTGGTGTTGAGGTTCATGGAGACATATTGGCAAGTAGCGAAAATAATTCTAAGGTATGTCAATGGGACAAAACAGTATGGAATTTTGTACACCGCAACAGATGATTTCAGACTGGTTAGTTACACTGACAGTGATTGGGCAGGAAGTGTCGATGACAGAATCGGGTTATGTTTTTCGTTTGGGTTCAGGAGCCGTTTCATGGGTTTCCATTTCATGGGTTTCCAAGAAGCATCTGATAGTCTCATTGTCAACAACAGAAGTTGAATATGTCACCGCAACAGCAGCAGCGTGTCAGGTAGTTTGGATGAGAAGGATGTTGAGGGATCTTCGTCGTGACCAAGAGGGAGCAACAACTATTTTCTGCAGCAACACATTCACAATTGCATTGTTAAAGAATTTGGTCTTTCATAAGAGGACCAAGCATATTGATGTTAAATATCATTTTATCAGAGAGTTGATTAACAAGGATAAAATTGTGTTGCAGCACTATAGGTCACATGAACAGTTTGCTAATATTTTCACAAAACCATTGGAACTTAAAAATTTTGTCTATCTCAGAGACTGTTTGGGAATTGTCAATGGCGGAAGTTGTGATTAAGGGGGAGTGTTGGAAATAATAATCCCAACCACTGCATTAAACGCATTGACAAACACCATGCTTTCCCAGTCAACCATTGCATAGTTGCGATTTTTTTTGCAGGCTAAAGGACTAAAGTCAGAGTAGAAGTACAACCTTGACTATTCTGCAACATATCAGAGGAGTTCAGGCATTGAATAAATTTTGGTAAATAGATATGGGCCTGACTATTTTGCAACACAGCAGAGGATTTCAGGCATTTAATAAATTTTGGTAAATAAATATAGGCATTTAATAAATTTCGGTAAATAAATATGCGTCGCGAACGTTGCCCACATTCCACAACACCTGCAAGTTCAGAAAACAAATTACTAAGTAAAGTCGTCCATGCTGTGTTTAATTATTTTCTCTATCATGTAATTGATGTCAATTTATATGTTAAGATAAATATGGATGTAAAAGTCATTTGTAATGTTGGGCAATGTTGGCCAAGTTAGGGAGCGAAACTCTTTGAGGTAGTGAGGAGAAAATAGTGGAGAAAATATTGATAGGCGCTTGAAAACTAGTATTGAGAAGTTTTACAAAAATTTACTCCGCAGAGCGTGAAAACTAGTTTTGAGAAGTTTTACAAAAATTTACTCTGCAACCCAATGATACGTAAATGGTAGGCAATAAGTTTGATGTGTTTTTTCACTTTGGAGTTGCAGCCTCCATTTATCAAGCAAATATGTTTCTTTATGTTTTAACATATAATATCATGATGGCATTAATCCTTCACAAAGTAGATTTACTGCAACCTCCATTTGTTTTTATGGCATTAATCCTTTACAAATAGACTTACTGCAACCTCTTTTTGTTTTTATTGTGTTTTTCCGTGAGCTATTTCCTGCGTTTAATTAAGTCTCTCTATGATAGCGTTTAATTAAGTCTCTGTATGATTGCGATTTCCTCGCCGCAACCTGTAAAATTTATGTTTTAGTTAAGTTCCTGTGTGGTTGCGATATCCATTCGGTAACCAATTTCTGAGCGAGTTGACTTTGCCGCAACTGATTTGAGAGTGAAAACTCCACTCCTCTACTTCCTCGTAAAATTTAATTTTTGTAACGCTACTGTAACCTTTGAAGGTAAAAATAATTGGGTTCCACATAGCAACAAGCCTTTCGGACAAACAAACCAGAGGCGTTGGTAGCACAAAGCTCCCATGTAGGGCATATATTGAGAAAAAAATCCCTGAGCCTTTTCCTTCTCCATCATTGTTTGTTGTAGGCGAACAATATCTGGATTTTTAGTTTGGACGTTGTTAAGAAGGGATATTTTGGTTTGAGAGGATCCCAACCCTCAAATGTTCAATGACATTATTTTCATTTGGAGAACATGAAGTCAGGGAACAGTTCTCTAAGATCCCGAAATTAAGAGTCTTCCATGATTTCAGTCGATACATTGGTTGGCCCAAGATCAAAGGAGGGAAATAGTGCCTCCTCCACTAACTCAGAGAAGTGTGAAATGAAGTTTGCTTTAATATCACCACATAAATAATAAAAAAATTATACTTTGTTTCTTTTCTTTTCCTTTTTTGGGATCAAATCTATCCACTTCTAGGTCTGCAGAGCTAGCCCCAATGTGAAAAAAACTTCTCTTGATAGTCATTAGTTTAAGCCCCAATGAGGAATTGTCTGTTATAGCCTCCAAATCAACATCCACCGATGTGGGGGAGTGGTCAATCAACTGAGAATTTTGTTCACAGATAAGGGATAATAAATTTAAAAAGATTCCTTACATCCAACAGAGTCCTTGTATTTGTTCTTTCGTTTAGAGAGCGTGATATTGTTCTGAGGAATACTAACTTAAGATTCCCTAGAACCTTCACCTCTTATATGATCTGTCAAAATCATCTCCGTGGGAACGATCCCGGTCTATTTTCCAGGGAGCCCAAATATGATCCTGTCTCCACGAGAATAGAACGAATTGGATCAGCCCCAACTGGATGTTGAGTCCTGTTTGGAAATCGATTTTCACTTATATTCTACCTATCTGTACGATACCTCCCACCACTGAGGTTACTGGGACATTCTGCAAGAAAATTCCCGGTGTTATGACAACCTAGGCACCGATGAGGGACTCCCTAGTAATCAATTTTTTGTTTGATGCAAAATTTTCCCAATAAATGTTGAAGGAAGTAGAAAGACCACCTAAGAGGTCAACTTCAACCAGGTATCAGACCGTCATTTTTTCCAACAAGCCTAGGCCCTATACATCCTTCATCCACATAATACAATTTCCCAATTGTGCTAGAAATTTCCTTGATAACTCCCTTTGTCCATAATTCTATAGGAAGACCTGGAAATTTGGCCCATATAATTTTCCTTTTGGGCACATCAAATCCTACTTTCCAGTTTTGACGCAGAAAGAACCCTTCCTTTCACCCAGAGCGTTGCTGCAATCCTTGAGGCATCTCCTTCTTTTAGAAAGTGAACACTAAACCAACCGTTCACCATCACACTAAAGGATTGCATCTCCCTCTTCTGGAAAGTGAAAAGCAAACCAACCGTATCTAAGAACGGAGGACCAACTCTTGTGAACCCAATCTTTAATTTGAGTTCTATTCATCCTTGTTAATTCCGAATGATCCACCAGCATTAGTTGCCTCAATCTGACCACATTTTACCAGTAAAGATCGATTACCAAAATGACCTTTTCAACATCCTTAGTTGCTTTGATCAACTTTTTTCTTTTTCCTTTGGAGCTTTGGCTCTAAGTGTTCAAAGTTGGTGTGATTCCTCCTGGAAATGCAACGCCATGCCCTTTTGATGAGCCCATCTACCTTGACTCATCATCTGCCTTTGCTCTGTTGTACTCATGGCATGCTGCCAACTTGTTTTCTACTACCACGATGAATTCGATGAGCTTATTCAGATCAATGATGTTGTCAATTAAAGTTCTTTGACCTGTCATGTGTAATTAAAGTAAACACCATTCTCCAAGTTCCAACCACCGACAAGTTTGAATTTTCTACAATTAATTAGAGGAATGGGAGAAATATTCTGATTTTTATTGGCGGACCTGTCGATATCTAACATGAAGCCTAGGTCTAGTGCTATTTTTTGATTCAATGATCAGTTCCCTCCCCAACCAATAGTGCTCAAAAATTTGAAATAACATTTGCGTCTGGACAATGTACAACAAATCTTTTCATCAGGGTTTTCGCCATTGGATGTCAGGCGAGCACCATTCGAGGATGGAACGATTAGAAGCTTCCAACCAATAGCCTTGAAAAGGGCTCACCACCCTATATGGATCCAACAGAAATTTAAAAATACACAATGGAGCTATAAGTCATAGGCACTCAGCAGATTCAAAATGTTGTAGATGTTTCTAAATTCGTCCCGTTTTTAATAGCAATAAGAACATAATTTCCTAGAAAGACCAATTTCTCATAAGATCTCCTAGGGATTTCTCTATATCATGATAATTATATCATTCTCTAGTCTTCATTAATGACCATGGATCCCAACATTCGGTTTAGGTATTGTTTCACCAAAATCATTAATTTCTACTTAATGAAATTGTTCGCCTGTTTTCTCTTTGATCCCTGAGAAACAAACCTCTCCTTGGATCGATGTAAAAATCGTATCGCTTTGACCAATTTTCAGAAGAATAAGAAATGGTATGGCTACTCCAGAATCTCTATGATGGTTCTTTAAGCTGAATAGATCAAGCAAAGGAAAGGAGTTGTCTGTTATATTTAGTTGGGTTAAAAAAAACCAGCAATTCAGATCCCCGTACACAAATAAAAATATTGAGTCCATCCACAACATATTGTACACCAACACAAGCTAAATTTCAGCGATTTTTCGCCCCATCTACAGTTAAAACTCCCATTGGAATTGTTAGATTCTCCCCCATCCTCAACCAATCCTGTATTATTAATAACTTATTTTGCACTTATCAGTTGTTGAAGAGTTTTGGTAGGTTGCACTTGGTTGTGACATCTATTATATATTATTGGACATAAGACCTTCCAATATCCCCCCTTTAATGAATTTTTGATAGCTCTCTACCACAAACTTAGATGTTGATGAGTTTAAGACCATTCACCCATTTTTCCAGAACAGGAAATGGATATCTAGTAGGATTTGTGTCGTCCAAGTTCTCTATAATCTGTTATAATAAAAATAATCAAGTAGATAGTTACAACCACTTATCCAACTAGTTGTATGATTTCTACTATTGGAATCTCTGTCTTCTAGACTTACGCCCATTAATCCACCACTCTGTATTTGAGACTACCTTCCTCCTTACCACTCTAAGCTTCTCATGATACTCGCATTCACACTTAGTATCTTGGACCTATCTTTCTTCCACCAGTAGCCTTAGCATTGAATCTAGTGTCGCTTATTTTCTCTATCCCAATAGCTAGAGCCATTCTCAACACAATCGTGACGAGATTATAAAATAAAAGAAAACGAAGGAAATGAAACACGAATAGGTGTATTCTCATTAATCCATTAGATTGGCAGTTGAAAAATATGAAGTGGATTTTAAAAAACTATTGTTGGAACTACTACACCTACATGCAGACTCTTAGTTAGAGCATGCAACTACATGCAACTGCATGCGGACTCTTAGTTAGAGCATGCAACTACTACACATCTACATGTGGACTCTTAGTTAGAGCATGGGATTGCATGCAAGATTCCTTTTGCATGATTTACTCCTTGATTTGCTCTTTCTTTAACTTCGCAACTGACTAGTTATCTCCGGAACTTGTTGTAGGTGTTGAGTCTTCTCATTGATCACCACTATAGTTCATTACCTTGGGATCTTCACCCACTATAGTTCATTACCTTGGGATCTTCACCCAGTAATGCTATATAATGAGCATTGTAACATATTTTTTAATGAATCATTCTTTTCTTCTTTCAATTTTCTTTTAATGTTTTTGCTCTGCAAAGCTGTGTGTTCAACCTTTACTAGCTAGATTCATCTGTGCAGGTTTTCTAACACATTTACATGGAATCAGAGCCCACGGGTTGCTAGATAAAAGGCGCACCAGTACTTTATTTTGCAGGTATTACAGCTCGGAGATCGAAGATTGACAGAAAAATGGAGTTTCCCAAAGCATCGATCCTAACATCGTACAACTATCACGAATGGAAGGACCAAATGGCTCGATACCTTCGTCAAAAAGGGTTGTACAAGATTACCATGGCTACAAAAGTGGAACCCACTTCAGCCATAGAGAAATCCAAGTATCTCAACCGTATGGATGAGGCCCACGATCCATATGCATGTGCATCTCTCTAGAGTTGCAGTTTCATCTATCTGCTTGCAATACTCCCAATGAGATTTGGAAAAAAGTTGAAGATCTCTACGGGAAACAAGATGAGATGAAAGGACATATGCTCGAAGTGGAGCTGCTATCATTGGATCCACGGAACTATGATAGAATTCAAAACTTCTTCACCAAATATAATGATCTATTGCTGCAACTCAAGGGTTGTGGAATTGACAAATCCAAGGAGGAGAGTCGCCAAATTCTCTCTATTATGTCAAAGCTCGGACCGGAATACTC
>APFE030287825.1:7006-20196 GCA_000404065.3 Pinus taeda | reverse complement strand
AAAAAATATATTTAGCTTTTGGTATTTTTTTTCTATAAGAAAAATTATATTTTGTTTTTATAAAAATGGATTTTAAACATTCCATTCATGCTAAATTTGTGAATTTATGATAGGAGTTTAAATTATATATAAAAAAGTAACTCAATGCCATGTGTTGTGTCGTTGACATGGGTGTTATACATCTCTTCCTTCCTAAGTTATAGAATGTGCTTGGTTTTTCTTAATGTAATAAAACTAATTATGTTTTTCATGATATCTTGGAATGTTCATCTTCATCCAGGCTAATAAAACAATAAAGTTAAAATAGGTTTGCCTTTGTCCCTTGTAGATATTTGTCCCCATTAATCTTGATCTGAATAGATTAATTGTCTTATGGTGGCCTTGAGTGGTCACTTCCATTAGTTGCATGCTTTATATTTTTCTATTAGTGACATTTTTTAGGCTTGATAATATGTTATTTAATTTATCAAAATGTGTTATTTTCCATATTATTGTTAAATATGTTGGCTTTTGAGCATGTTTTAAAAAAACGTTCCCAAAATGTTTATAGATTGTATTTTATAATGCAATGATTCATTGCTTGATGAAATTGTTTTGGATATTTTTTTAATGATTCATTGATTGATGAAATTTTTATGGATATTTTCTTTAGTATATTAAATTGTATGTGATAAAGTTAAAAGTCACCTCTTTTTTAGATTTTCATTGGTCAATTTCCCTTAAGGCCATCAAGTTCATCATTCGGTCCCAGGTTAAGGAAATATAGGAGTCATGAAGTGGAATTGTCCAAGCACTTAAATCTTGAGACATGTTTTTTTTTCAGACACGTTATACTTCCTTTCTATGTAAATTATCGATGAAAATAGTCTCATGGAACATGAGGGGCCTCAATAGTAAAGGAAAACAAAGACTCCTAAAAGAAAAATGGTACGCAAAGCACCCATCAATAATGTTGATATAAGAAGCAAAAATATTAAGTGAGGTTCTACCTCATATAATTAGAAAATGGGGGAGGAATTTCCAAGTAGTAGTGATTGATGCTTAGAGATACTTGGGTGGAATGGTTATTATTTGAAATCATCAAGACATCAAGGTTACCAATATGTTTACCTCTTTTCGCATTATGACAATACAATTTTAGTTAATTGACATCGAGGACTACTACCATGTATCCAATGTCTATGACTCCTATATCGCAAATGGAAAACCTCTATTTCTCAATTCTGTTTCTAGCACAAGTAATTTATACTCCCCATCTCCATGGATTATTGGGAGTGACTTCGATATTATCAAGTGTGTCGAGGAAAAGAAAGGATGAATCATAGTGTTTAACAAGATATTTTGTAAGCTATACCATTAAAGCAATAAAGTAGTCTCCATTAAAGGTGTCAAGCAATGAGTCTCCAACCCACACATGTGGATCAATGAGATGTAATACATGTGTGTGTGGTGACTAACTTAATACACCTCTCTAATAACTCCACAAACTTTTGTATTTCACTCCATCACGTAAATTGACAATAGTGTGACATAAGTAAACTAAGAGTGGACATGAAAGCCACAGGCAACAAACATTCCCTAGATCCTCAATTAGGTGCTTAAATTATGAAGTGAAAATGCAAGGAGAAAAGAGGAATTCATGATTTAACCATCACAAACATGTGATCATGTGTGACTAGGAGTGTATATATTCATATATTTTCCAAAGAGGAGGAATACATGAGTTACCATTCATTGGCCCTTATTTTTATTTCTTTTTCATTTTCTTAAATATAGGACTTAGGGAATAAGGTTTTCATAAGTTTGGCACAACTCATAGATATAAGATTTACATGAATTTTCACTTCAATCTTAGAGTTTAGACTTAGATAAATCAATATAGTGTATCTTTAATGATTTTGGCATTCACTTTTTGATTTTATTTCATCGCAAATGACAAAAGGGGAAATATTTTGCCACAAAACTATGAATTCTTAATCATAAAGGTGCCATGTGATGAAAACAAATTAATGATGTTATTCTCTATGAAAATGATGGGTATTCTTAAGAAAATCTTATGCTTGTGGATGTCTCCTGTCTGGTTGAGAGGGAGTGAGGGTAGACACCATATTATCCATGTGTCATGTACTATGGCAAGGACTAACAATCGCAAGACTAGAAAAGACACTAGTAGGGAGAATGGTGGATTGGATAAACATTTGGGACCAATATTATTTGAGAATTTGGACTTTGACTAGGACTAATCGCCATAAGTCAAGTACATTAATCCAAGATAAGAATAGTCACGAGGATTGACATTTCCTAGTGTCAAATATTATGATAGTCGATTAGGAAATGATCATGTGAGGACATACCTAGTGAACATCCTGGTGGGGTAAGTGCCTAGAGAGGCAGTGGTGTCCAAATTTATGCCTCCCAACACTGTGCTCTAATCTAATGGAGAGATAAACTTGTTAGTCAAGACCTTACTATTTTGACAATGTTGGCTATGATGATGTAAATCATCATTGATGGTTATCAATCCAGATCCCTTCTTATATGAATATTTAAACTTAAGAGTACTTTTTTGTCTCATTATGAGTACCTCCCTAGTTTAGAGGGTGGGTCATCATCTTCATTATCGCCATCATCACCACCATCAATGTCATCATTATTGTCATCATTTTATTATCGTCATAATCACCATTCATGTATCCATCATCATCATCGTCATCATCATCATCATGATTATGGATATTGTCATCAATTGTTCATAATTATAGGCATCATAAGAAATATCATCAACCTAAAAAATGTTACGAGTACTCGAAAAGGGTTGTTAGGACACATGATATATGCAAGAAAAATAACTAATTTATTTTTTAGAGATGATCGATAATCATCATCATTACTACCATTATCATCATCATGATAATTGTCATCATCCCCATCATCATAACTAATATAATTTTTATCATAATTGTTGTCATATTCATCATAATCATGAACATCATAATCATCATTCATGTCATTATTGTTCTTGATGATGACCAAGATGAAAATAATGATAATGATGATTAGATGATGATGACTTGGAAGATGACGCCAAAGATAATTATTATGATTTTGACCATGACATAATTTAAAAATTGGGAAGAACGGCCAAGGTCATTAGCATCATCATCATCATTGTCATTGTAATTCCCATTGTCTTTATCATCATTGTCATTATCGTAACAATCACAATTCATGTCATCGTCATCATATTCATTATCATCATCGTTATAATTATTGACATTGTCATCAGTTGTTCATAATTTTCAATGTCATAATAAATATCATCAATGGAAAAAATATGATGTGCGTTGGAAAAGGGATGCAAAAGTGAACAAAAAAATGGGGGTAAAAATAGACGTAAATTTGGATGAAGAGTGGACACAGCATAAGTAGATGCAGAACAAGATAGAAAAATTGACACAAAAGTGGATGAAAAAGTAGATGAAATAGTTGATGAAAACTTGAACGCAAAATAGGATTCAAACATGGATGAAAAAGTGGAAGAAAACATGGGCACAATAGTAGGCATAAAACTTAGCATGAATTGTGGTGAAACAAATGTGGATACTACAATGAATGTAAAAAAAAAGACACAAACTTGAAAGAAAAAAGGAGGAAAAATTGGATGAAAAAAGGGATGTAAACATGGGCCAAACATGGGTGCAATAGTGAACACAAAATTAGTTTCAAAATTGGACGAATCAAAAGTGGGTATAAAATTAGATTCGAAATGGGATGCAAAAAACATAAACAATATTTGATGCAAACTTGGACACAAAAGAGGATGCAATAGGAAGAAAATGTGGGTTGCAACGATATGCATAAGATATGGCACAAATCATAGCACAAAGAAAGTGGATGAGAAAGTGGATGTAATAATAGACAAAAAAAAAAAGATGCAAGACAAGATGCTATAAGGGATGTAAAAGTGGATGCAAACATGGGTGCAACATGAGAAACAAAATTGGATGCTGTTATCGGGAAATCTAGTGTCCATTCAGAGTTGCTAGTCCCACTAAGACGGGTAGCTATCTTAGAAACAAACAAACTAAAGTTACTTGCGATTTCCTTTATGAGAAGTAGATGAGAGAGAAGCAGAGAGTACCAACCTCAGTCTTTTGCTTGGCTCCTTGCTTGTTTCCTCTCCCCTTTGACAGAATCTTTGTCGAATCTCCCTTGCTTACCCCGCTTCAAAGAGCACCTGTAAAGTCAAAGCAACATAATACTATCAAAGCACAGAGATCTACAATCATAAACAATATAGGACCAGATATATATTGATCACACAAATGCATATATCAACTCAAACATACAAGAATGTGGAGGAAAACTCAAATAGTTTTATTGATAGAAAGTAGAAGAGAGGATTACAACCCATTGATCTGACCCAGCGTCATCCTCCCAGCATGAAATCCCTTCTTCACCTCATGAAAAGCCTAGATCACCCAACACTATGATGTTCCACAAAGAAACCAACAGCACTTCCTTACAAGATACAAGATTCCAGCCTTTGGATCTCTGGGATGAGGGATCCATATATAGATGTTTGCAGGTGGGTGAGTCAACTTCTGGGATTGTGATTAGTGTCATTTATCTTATAGTTCTCAATTCCACTTAGAGATTTCATGATCTCTTGCTCATCCCTGGGCAAATTCAGAGAGGCAAGTGTCACAGGAGAAGTTTCTGGAAGATTTCATGATCATTCACCTTGCAAACTGTCTATGCCATTTGTCTACTCTCGCTCATCGCACCCTACAAAAGGGATTTCCAATATGCATCACACTTTTTGCATGTGACAGGTGAGATGCATCACACCCTTAGCACTAAGCAGTCTGTATGGTCCAGTTTTGACCAATTCTGAGCAGTTTTTCATGGAGAACTTCTGGGAGATGATGTAATCAGCTGACCTTGCTCCTTTAGGGTATGAAACAACACTTTTAGGGACTTAGAAGCCCTTGGTTTATGGACATATGTGATTGTGGTTGCAGTGCCCAAATATGTCTATAACAATTGCTCCCTAAAGCATGAGGTCGTAAATCTTTTTGACATCGGGTGAAATGCTTTATCATGTGGATCCAAGGTTTTTCAAACTAGAAGGCAACCTGTAATAAGATACAATACATTATCTTCATAATATTTTCATGATCTAACTGAGGCGGGCATTCCCATGCTAAGATTTATAAATTCATTCTCATGTACATAGAACAAACAATTGTCTACGTGGCAGACTGATCCTTTGGCTTGGATGATTATCTATGCAGCAATGATGTACATTTGATGTCTTTATTTTCTTGAATATATCGCAGCTCGGATGGATGAAACTAGATCCGGGGTCTTCAAAACTCATTCAATCTTCGCCCGAATTACAAGTTGATCCATGTGAACAGATGTTCTGGAGTCAAACATGGAAAGACATCGCCTAATTACCAGCCAATGAGGTAAGCTATTAATAGGAGCGAGAGGAATCACCAATAATGATGATGACCATCAACGTACGACACAACAATTCACGTGGTGTGAAAATGGGACTTGGCGTCGAACACCACGCAAAATCTTTCGGTCGAAGGCCATTGATGTAAACCTATCACTGGAAGTGAGAAACTTACCATTGAGGCATGCAAGCTTCAAAGTACTAAAAGGGTTGTTCCTAGGTCGACTTCTTGGATAATGAGCTGATGTCCAAAAGAAGTGACCCGTCATCGAAGGGAATTAATGAATCCCTCATCTATGACACAGATCGGAGAAAATGATTTTCTGGAGGTGAAAATGATCTGATGATAGAGGGTTCAGGGTGGTGGTCATGAAAGAATGAAGCGTGAAGGTATTGCAGTGGATGAGACACAAGCTGGGTTGGTGAATTCTCTGAGCGACTTCTCTTGAACATATCGGCGACACTGAAATGGATTCGTAGTGTTAACCCCAAAAATGGATGGTATGGTGGACCAATGGTAATATGACCGGTGAACGAAATAACCCGACCCGACTCAATCATGGTGATGGACTGAAAGTGTCATGTTCAAGAGCGACTTGCTACCAAAAAAGTTTCTTCAAGTTTTCTTCCCAATTTTTCCCTAGTCATTGCTGACTAGTACCTCTTTATTTTTGTCATTCTTGAGGAGGATAACATATGCTTGTTCTATAATTTTCCCTTCGGGCAAACCTGTCGCTATGTTTTAACAAGCCTAGTGACAGTGAAACTCGTTCTTGTCTGCATGGAAAAGTTTGTCGCTATTTGTTTTAATGAGTTTAACGACAAAGATAACTCAGTCCTTTTTCAATTTTAGGGAGTTTGAAAGGGGACGGAAAGGAAACTCTAGCAACCCTTTTTTGTCATATAATCCCTTAAGTCCAAAAAGTATAAAACAATACGAAAGGGATGAATTTTCGATAGTTTTAACGAGTCGAACAAGACAAGCGCTCGATGTTTTTGTGTAATGATCCCTTAGGTCCAAAAAGATTAAAATCTAGAGGAGGGATAGCACTTCTGATTGTTTTAACGAGCTGGAGAGGCCAATTGCTTGGCAATGTTTTCATATTTTATGAGTCAAATGAAAAGAGCTTAAAGGAGACTTGTTTTTTGAGGAACTAGTGATATTTTAGGGTAGCAGCTGGTTCCAGGTATGGGTTGGAACTTTCCAATCACGACAGTGTAAAGAAGATGGCTAACATAATCACTTGTCGCAATTGTTCCTCAAAAGGGGTAAACAATCAAATGGAGGCGTACGATTGACTAAAACAGAGTGGAGGTGATGGTAAGAACACGACCAGGGCTCAAAAGCTGATGATAATGCATTTGCAATGGTTATTTACCAGAGGTTAGTTCATTTTTAATGAGATTAAACTTTGATGGAACATATGCTCATTGCTTAGGTTTAATTTTTAACGAGCTTGAACTTTGCGTAAAACTACTCGTGTCAGTCGTATAGTAAGGATGTCTCATTGATAGGTTCATTTTTTAGGGAGCTTGCACCATTCAAAATTTTGCTCCAGATCCTTTCTTTATGTAAGCTAGGAATGACCAATGCTACGAGTTTAAAGGGTTAAGAACATACAAACTAAGAAAATAAATGGTCGCTTTTCACTTTCATGCAAAAAGGGTTGCATGCCCCCAAGTATAATGAAGTAGAGTTTCCAGGTTACCCTTCAATTTGCAGACAAAAAATTTGCTCTGTCGGGAAAGGCCTACCTTCTGACAGAGATATCTTATTCCAGTCTAATCCCATTTTCCTAAAATTATGGTTGTGTTAGACTAGTCATATTCCTACATGGACACTCACCTTATAACTGAGGTTTTCCTGCCAAAGTAGACCAGGGTGCATGCCTCCTGGGTTTCAGTCACAATCACCGAATCACTCACACTCATCAAGTGGATGGACTAGAGAATGATGAGACATTCCTTGTGTAAGAAGACCAATTAGTGATGGCATTAGACTATTATCTATGTGCGAACCACGGAATGAAATATGGACCATTCTGCCTTCATGCGGGAAACACATTACTTAAAAAAGTGAGGAGGCAATGGCTCCCATGCTATAAATGTAGTCATGCCCAAGGAGTAGATTGTAATATAAAGGTCCTTGGACTACCCTTACGTTAAGATAAATGGTTTTCCCTCTCAAAATTATAGGTAAATTTGGAAGGATCCCTAACGGTCGACTGGTTCCTTTGTCGAAGCTTGTTAGATTTTTCATCTCAGGCAGAAGCGATGGCGAACCAAGCGCTTTCCAAGAAGTTGAGGAAAGGATACTCATAGAAGCCCCTTCATCTATGATAGTATCGACCATGACCATTCTATATGCTTTTATAATGATCCGGAATGGTACATTAGATGGTAGACGGGGTCTGCCTAGTAGATTCCAATCGAAGGAAACGACTAGGTTGCTTGGAGGTGGGACCGAATAAACGGCCAGATACGACTCTAACAAACTTCCTTCCTGTGGTAAAGGAATGGGTAGATTGCACCCATGTTCATTGGAGTCTCTGTTTATGAAGAGGATTTGAATGGTGTCGTTCTCATTCTCTTTGGTGACTATATCATTTGAAGGCGGACCTTCCGAAGACAAGACTGGGACGACTGCCGTCTCGACCTGTTGACTTTGGTCTGGTGTGGATTCAGAGGGTTTATCTTCAATGATAGATGCTTTGACCGACAACAAAGGTGTGTCAGTCAGATTTTCAACTAGCGATTGACTCGGCAAGAGTTTCTTGTATCCATGAGGAAGTCGTAGTGGTGAAGTAGGATGGTTATCCAAGACTCTTTTAGCTTCGTCTAGGAAGGGACAATGGTGTATGGCATGATCACCTTCACATAGTCTACAAGGAATTTTAGATCTTCCTTTTTGTCCAGTGACTTTGTTTTCACTAGTTGATGGTGTACTTTCAACATGATCACCAGAGGTTGATGACACTGGATTGTGCAAGGGAGGAGACCAGTCCCTTAGGATACGTGGGATGCAAGGACAATCTCGATAATAGTGGTCCTCTTTACAAATGACACATGGATATTTAGGTTTGCATGGTGGAGTGTGTGGATTTTCGCTAGACGATGTATGGTTGCCCCTTTTGGCTGTTGGATCCTTCTTCTTCTTCTCCTTCCCTTTCTTCTTCTTCTCAGTTACTTGGTTTTTAGTTTTACTAACTTCACCAAGTGAAGAGGAAGAAGGAGAGGGAGAAACAAATGAAGTAGAAGGTTGGGGGGTAACTCTAGTATCATCTAGTTGCTGATTTGATTGCTCAGGAATCACGGTGCTTTGAATGACAGAGGTCAAGAAGAGCCATATTGGTAGGCCAATCATCAGTCCTGGAAGGGACAATGTGGCCATATGAGGTGCACCAACATCTCCCCAAGAGGAAAAAGGACTAGGATTTCCCCCAAGGGGAAATCCTTGGTTGGTGGACTCCATTTTCTCGGCCTAAGATCAACGAGGGAACAATGGCGTTATTCCAATTAAAATAAATTTTATGACAATTTGACACAACTTGCTTTTTCAATTTTTAAGAGTCGAGAAAAAGCTAAAGATGACTCTAGTCACCTTCGATTTTTAATGAGCCTGAAGTGACAAGCGCTCAGATGGACCTTTTCCTTTAAGGAGTTTGAAAAGGAATGAAAGAGACTACTTTGGAAATCTAGAGAGTTACCAAACCAATCACAAAACTGCAGAATACTTTTTATGGTACGGCAGTGAATCTTCTCGAAGCTGTGTTTAGTGCATTGCGATCGATAAGGCGGCAGACACGGCTTCCTAAGGATAAGGGATGTAGCCTATTGTGGTCTCCCAATATATACTCGACGGTACATGGGAGCACAAGTCCGTACTGGCACTTGTAATCTCAAAGAGGAGGAATCACCCAACCTACGATGAAAGCGATAGTTACGAGGCTTTACAACGTCGGAATACGTCTCTAGCCTAGACTTCTAAATGTTGTGCATTAGGTTCCAAAGTGTTTTTATGTTCATTGAATTTATTTTACAATTGATCTTTCTTAAGAAGTTTGCCTTTAAGGTTCACCGCGTCATGTAGATATACAATTCCTAAAAATGCAATCTAAGATGATAAACAGTCGTTTACTGTTATTTTTGCAATGAAAATCCTAGCTACTAAGGAAAGAGAAGTGAAATTATTTCAACATAGAGCAGAGAGCACACACTAGATGCACTGTCCTAAATCAAAATCAACAAGCAGTCTAAATGCAAATGAACATGCATGTATTTGTTTTCTGCTTTCTTAATGTGTGAATGACAAAAAGAATGCTAAGTACAAATCTGAATTATCTTTTCTTTCAAAGCGACAGTACTAACAATTTTCTCTTCAAAATATGAAAGGAAGACAAAGGCGACACTTTGAACTTCAATTTGGAAACTGCTTTCGACACTTGAAATACTATCAATTCAAATCAAATACAAGAGTAACAGTGTAATTGACCATCAAACATAATAGGATTCTTTTCTTTCACTGAAAATGACACTTGCGACTCTTCCAAATCAAAAGACGACAGTTCGATTAAGCTACTTCTTTGTAAAGCAGAACTGTAAATGGCGAAAAATACATAAAAAATTCACAATTATTTGTACAATGGAGGCTGAATGATGCAAAGGAAGGGAGTTTCGACAGTGGCATACTGATCACAGATAGCAAAACTCCTTAATAAAGCTGAAGAGAGTGAAGAAAAAACCAAAATTTGGAGGTAGAAACAGTCTTATCTGATCATCACACCTGTAACACAGGGAAACAAAGATGCATCTCACCTACTACGCATGGGAGGTGTGATGCATGCAGATTGCCTAAAGGAGATAGTGCGATGGTCCAGGGATGAGACTTTAACTTGGTTTTTGGTCACAATTTGCAGCTTAGTTCAAGGATTTAGGCTGAGCTAATGATAGTCAGTAAATACAAATCATAGGGGCTGATCTAATGAGGTTACTTGAGCCACCACCAGGGCAATTAGGATGTTTGCAAATCAATTGTTCAGTTTATAAACAAAACCCGGAGATGGAATGAAGTAGCATTGATCTACTTTGCACTTACATAGCAAATGTAGTTCGAAGGCTAGCTGGCTTAACTTCAGGCTCTGTCTGTAGTTTATAAAGCAAACAAATATAGACAAGCAAACAAGCTATTCACTCCCCAGTGGAGTCGCCATTTTGTTATTTGGAAATATGGTGTCCATTCAGAGCTGTTAATCCCACTAAGACGGGTAGATATCTTAGAAACAAACAAACTAAAGTTACTTGCGATTTCCTTTATGAGAAGTAGATGAGAGAGAAGCAGAGAGTACTAACCTCAGTCTTTCGCTTGGCTCCTTGCTTGTTTCCTCTCCCCTTTGAAAGATCTTTGCCGATTCTCCCTTGCTTACCCCGCTTCAAAGAGCACCTGTAAAGTCAAAGCAACATAATACTATCAAAGCACAGAGATCTACAATCATAAACAATATAGGACCAGATATATATTGACCACACAAATGCATATATCAACTCAAACATACAAGAATGTGGAGGAAAACTAAAATAGCTTTATTGATAGAAAGTAGAAGAGGGGATTACAACCCATTTATCTGACCCAACGTCATCCTCCTAGCATGAAAGCCCTTCTTCACCTCATGAAAATATTAGATCACACAACACTATGATGTTCCACAAAGAAACCAACAACACTTCCTTACAAGATACAAGATTCTAGCCTCTGGATCTCTGGGATGAGGGATCCATATATAGATGTTTGCAGGTGGGTGAGTTAGCTGCTAGGATTGTGATTAGTGTCATTTCTCTGATAGTTCTCAATTCCACTTGGAGATATCATGATCTCTTACTCCTCCCTGGGCGAATTCAGAGAGGCAAGTGTCACAGGAGAAGTTTCTGGAAGATTCCATTATCATCCACCTTGCAAACTGTCTCTGCCATTTGTCTACTCTCACTCATCGCACCCTACAGAAGGGCTTTCCAGTATGCATTGCACTTTTTTCATGTGACAGGTGAGATGCATCGCACCCTTAGCACTGAGCAGTCTGTATGGTTCAATTTTGACCAGTTCTGAACAGTTTTTCATGGAGAACTTCTGGGAGATGATGTAATCAGCTGACCTTTCTCCTTTAGGGTATGAAGCAACACTTTTAGGGACTTAGAAGCCCTTGGTTTATGGACATATGTGATTGGGGTTGCAGTGCCCAAATATGTCTATAACAGATGCAAAATATGGAGCAATGGAATTACATGCAAAAAAAGATACAAAATGAGATGAAAAACTCAACATAAAAGTGGATGCAAAAATAGATGCAATATTTTATGCAAAAGAGGATGCGAAGATGGATGCAAAATTGGAAGAAAACATGGGTACAACAATAAGTACAAAACATGGCACAAATTGTGTCACAACAAAAGTGGATGCAATGATAGATTCAAAAAAGGAATCAAATGAAGATGAAAAATATGATGCAAAAAGGGATGTAAAAGTGGGCATAAACATGGGTGCAACAATGGATGTAAAATATGATGCAAAAGTTGATGCAACAAAATTCTATGCAAAAGTAGATGCAATACGAGACACAAAACCTTATGCAAATTTTGACGCAAAATTGGATATAAAAATGGATTAAAAATAGATGTAAAGTCAATGAAAACCTAGATGTATATGAGGATGCAATTGTGGATGCAAATTTTAAAACAAAAAAGGGTGCAAAGGGAGGCATCAAACTAGGTGCAAATTATGGCACAAGAAAAATGGATGCGATAGTGGACACAATCACAGACGAAAAAGGGGATGTAAATATGGATGCAAAACAAGATGTAAAAATAAATGCAACAAAAATAGATGCAAAATTAGATGCAAAACTAGACACAAACCTTGATGTAAAACTTGGCACAAAGGGGATGCAAAAAATATGCAAAAATGGATGCAAAAAATGATTTAAAAAATGATGCAAAAGAGGATGCAAGAGATGATGCAAAAGTTGATGCAACTGTAGACGCAAAAAGTGGATGCAATAGAGGATGCAAAAGATGGTGAAACAAAATTAGGTGCCAAACTCGATGCAAAACATGGTGCAAAGGATGGCACAAAACTTGGCATAAAACATGGCGTAAAACTTGTTGTAAAATCTGGTGCGAAACCTATTACAATCCCTGGAGCTAAACTTGATGTAAGACTTGGTGCAAAACTCGGTGAAAACTTTGCATCAATTTTTGCACCATATTTGATAAATAGACACAAATAGCACCAAAAATGGTCTCTAGATGCAAAAAAGGAAGCAAAAAGGGATGTTAATCACAGGGTTTTGTTGTAGTGACTTGGAGAATGATGATCTCTTACTCATCCCTGGTCGAAAATGGAGTGGAAAGTGTTAGAGGGGAAGCTTCTGGAAGATTCCATGATCTTCCACCTCGCATTTTGGTCCCTGCCATTTGTCCATTCCCAACCATCGCACCCTAGAGAGGAGCAAATTAGTATGCATCGCACCTTGCACACTGGGAAGGTGATATGCATCGCACCCCCTGCATTGAGCTTTCAGTATGGTCCAGTTTTGACCATTTATGAGCAGTTTTCAGTGGAGAAATTCTGGGAGATGATGTAATCAGTTGATCTTGTTCCTTTAGGCTTAGGAGCCCTCAGTTTATGGACATTTATGATTGGGGTTGAAGTGCCCAAAAATGTCTATAACAG
>APFE030287818.1:23190-64639 GCA_000404065.3 Pinus taeda | reverse complement strand
CCAAGTTGATTACAATAATGAATGGTTATAAACAAAAAATTATAATTATAAGATAAATGAATTAATATACATAAAAAACTAAAAGAATGAAACAAAATTTAGGATTCATGATTTAATCATTAGAAATGGTAAAACCTATAGTTGTTATTTAAATTTTTAACCATACATTTTCATGTAGTTGTTTAAATAGGTTGAGCTTTCCTACAAAACTGATACTCCTATTATGTATGCATGATGAACATTACCTAAAATCCATTAAACTTTGGTTAGTTGTGTGGAGTTCAAGCGACCATCCAATTAGGATCAAAGTTTAAACTCCTTGAGTTATGTAAATGTGTGGTTCCATGTGGTAAGCTAATTTGAAGTACTTGATAAAAGTAGAAGAAAAAATGTTTGATAACGTCACAATTTTTGATAATTTTTTAATTTTGTTGGTAATAATAATAGAACTATATTATTTCTAGATTAAATAGTAGTAAATGAAATTTCCTATATGTTCTAGTCTACCCTATGCCATTCAAACCTAATTCAAAATCATTTGTGTTTCACCAAATCATGATATAACCTCTTTTAGTTTCAACTTATGGATGGATCAATCTCTTGGAGCCTCTTTAGCTGGAGTGTAGATGTGAAAACTAGGTGGCTAGTTTGATTGTTGTTACCCCTTGGGGAGTTTATTTTATGTATTCCATGACAATACTATTCTAGTTAGTGGTGAAATTCCTTAAAGCTCATTGAATAGGATTACTTTAACAACCATTAAACATTAAACATGTTGTAGTCAATTAACATTGGTTAAGCTTAAAATGACACAAATTACTTAAAAAATAAAAGGAAGTTAAAATAAGTATGGCTACAAAATAAAAGAACTCAAACTCTTGAAGGGATATTTGACAGTAAGGAAAATTCCTTTTTTAGTGCATTTTGTTATCCACATAGATATGCATTGTGGGGTATGGTAGAATGTGGGAAGGTAGTCAAGTGAGTAAGAGTATTGTATTCTACACAACAATCATGAGGTCAATACCAACTATAGTGGTAAATCAATGAAGAAAATGCAACTAAAAATCTTAACCTTTGAAAAGTTATAAACCAATGGATCTCTTTAGTCATGTCCCTGGAGACACTTGAAAGAGGCAACCTGCAAACCAACAATGGAAATCTTAATGTTGGTCATGGTCTCACTCAGAAATGAGCAACACCTTAGTATGCAAAAGAGGGGATCCTTGTTCTGTGTTGCTTCTTTCTTCTATAGATCTCTTGAAGGTGATGGATGGTCTCAATTTTCCTCATTTTCCATTAGATGAAAACTTGGTAGTTGTATAAGTTATTTTTTTTGGCAACAACTCTAATAATTCTTTTAATTTTCAGCGGGTCATAACTTAATATTTTCCTTTAGTACCTATTTAAGGAATTTCTATTTAAATAAAGTATATATTTATTGCTTTCCTTTTTAATACATTCTCATATTTAATATTTATTTTCTGACTTTTCTTCAGTAACTATTGTGAATAAAAATATTTTTTCTTATGAGATAGAAACTACATTTCAAAACACACTCCAAACAATCACTGCTCATTTTCATCTTCATAGAACTCAATAAATGATTCTCTGCTATTTGACCAGAATAGGAAGGTTAGTTTAGCATATTATAACTTGGGCATTCCCTTTTTAAACCCCTACATTTAACAACAAGAATGGGTAAATTATCCATTCTAAAATCAAATCAAACAATTCATCTCTTTGTTAGTTGAATTGGTGAATGGCTTATTTCAGCCATCCTTTGTGGTCAACATTATCTTCTTGTCTACAATTTTTTTAATAGAGCTATCAATTTTTTTGTGATTATCTTTTTGTTCCTCCATCAATTATTGATCGCATCATAGGCTATGGTATAATTCTACCTGTAATGTTGTTACCAAGGACATACTTGAGGAAAATTTCTGCTGTAGGCTCCACATACAGTTTTATACCTTTTGCTACTCCGTTGAGGTTGCCAGACTCTATACGTATTCTATCAGTCTTATCTTCAAATCCAATGAAATTTTTGGAGTAATTTCTTGATCGTAAGCTTCAACCTTCATTGAGATGCTACAACTTTCTGGTGATATAGCCTGCAAAGCCCGATTGTTTCTTTCATTATAAGAATGGTATTGTATCAACGAGGTTGCCACTTGTCTTTTTGAAGTGACTCTTGGTTGGTGTTACATTTATTGCATCTAGCTTGTTCCATAATTGGTAGTCAAAACAATTCCACTTCTCATGGGACCTTCGGTCGTTCATTTCCTACTGGAATGAGCTCTTTTGCTAATAGGATTTTCGATCCATCCTTTCATTGATACTACACACTGATGCATATGCGCATTTGTAACCTCTACTGTTTCTATCGTCAACACTGTCTTTCTTTAGTTCAATTGAATGCATGTCACTATCTGCAACATCTTGAGGCTCACTTATATCCCCATTCAAGTGCATTGATTCAAGTGATTTTCTAGCAGAGAGGTCTCCTTCCCTACCAGCTTTGTGGTATCTTACCTCGCTCCTCAAGTTGTTGGCCCTTTTGGCTTTCAGAAAGGCCTGAAGTTCAGCTCTTAAGCTATCAATTATTGCTTCTTTTTCTTCAAGTTCTGTGAGTCAAGTGATTTTCTAAGAAAGTGGTCTCCTTCCCCACCATCTTTGTGGTAACGCACCTCGCTTCTCAAGTTGTTTTCTCTTTTGGCCTTCAGACAGGCCTGAAGTTCAGTTCTTAAGCTATCAACTATCGGTTCTTTTTCTTCAATTTCCAAACCCGTTTTAGGATCAACCTGAATTCCATACCCATGAAATATCTCTCATATTCTAATATATATAGAATGTCAACTACTCCAGGTTTCTCTGGTGAAATCTTATCGTTCAATGGATATTGAAAGAGAATAAATATGTAGAGACTGTCATTTATCATTTGAAGTAGTGTAACAAATATCAAAATTGAATGAAGCTCAAAGACAATGCCAATCACTTTCAATCCTTTCAATCCTAGAGGGGTTTTGGCATTACACTTTTAAAGGATCAGAAACGTTCAAAATCCACTACAAGCACATTTATAAAGGAAAAAATCACCTTCTGCATCTTTTTCCATTCTCGATTTCCTTACTGTGTGATTTTGGGCTACGGCTAAGATCTGTTAAATGATGTGCAAAACCATTTCTTTATAATAATGATGTTAGTTGACATTGTGTCTTCCAACAAAATATGCAGTTGAGCAAAAATTGATTGATGGTATGCAAAAATATAACACTATTTCCTGTACATTTTCAAAACCATTATCCTGGTCACCATGATGACAACCATGGTCGTATTCAATAATTATCAATGAGAAAGATCCACATGCAATGTATCATTTCACTTCAACATCTCCGGATGACTAAGAAACATATTTACATCATTGTCACTGCAATCACCTTCTGTTGCTCTATTTTGTATGAGGTGTAAGTATATTTATATATAATGTATTTCAGCTCAATCAGAATTACTTCATGCATATGGGAATGGACCTACCATCACATACACTCATTATATCCTTTCTCTCTATGTTTTTAATACTTTGCAACCATTTATCCAACCTTCATTTCCCGTGAATCGTGATAAGCAATTTATGTAACAATCACATTGACTTTCTTATCTGATGGTGAAGCCTAGGTCTTTGGTGGTAGGTGCTCTTGTCTTGAATTTTTCTATACCATATCAGCTTTTGTTGTAGTGGTGGAAACCTTAATAGATGTAAGCCCCCTTCTATATTTTGGTAGAGAACAATACTTTGACTTGAAGATTTGCATATGATATTAAACTTTCAATTAGTTATGCATGCTAATATTAATTACAATGATTAGTGTGATGCATGACCAAAGGGCAAGGTAGTTTAATGATAAATTTTTTAAAAATTCATAAAAGAACAGTAACAATCATTGTACCAATCCTCTATGAATGGCAATTCAATGGAAATAACATGAATTATTTTGAACCCTTTCCAATAATTTTTTTTTGTTCTTTCATTCAATGTAAGAGTTAGCATCTTAATGCACCAATAATCGTAATAGTTCCCATCAAATTCTTTAACTAGCATCTAGTTAGAATTGGACATGATTAACTTTCGCGAAATTCCAACAATACAACTTTAACCCAAAATAATTTTACCTCCTCTCATACCACTTGTACAATATGAAATGAATTATTTCAAACCAATTTAGAAGCCAAGATTACTATGAAGAAAAAATACATAAAAAAAAAGAAAACAATTAAAAAATAAAGTTGAGCTAAGAAATGTTGCAAATCTCATATATTAATTCAACTATTAACTACATTCTTATATATTAAAACTATTACTAAAATAAATTGATTGAACACAAAATTGCTTGCTACTTTGTAACCATTTGACATAACTAATTAAGCATTATTCCCAAGAGAAATTACATGACTTGATTAAGCATTATCTTGAAAACTCCCCTTTAATGCTTAATGAGGGTTTACTATCTTATATAGTAGTGCGAAAAACTGATCTTTTGTAACTTCTTTGGTGAAGATATCGACTAGCACATCCTTAGTATTTATGTGTTTCAATTCAATATACTTCATGTGCACCAAATCATGAATGAAGTGATATTTCATGTCAAAATGCTTTATATTGTTGTGATGAACTAGGTTCTTTTCTAACTTGATTCCACTTACATTATCACAATAAATCACTATAAGTTGAATCATCTTTTCTCCAATATCTTCTAAGAAAAATTTTGAGCGAAAGAGCTTGCATGCTGAGGTAATTGCAACATACTCTCCTTGTGTGGATGAGAGGAGAAACAATGGTTTGTGTCTTTGAGCTCTAGGTAATCAAACTAGAACAAAAAGAGAAACAAATTCCAAATGTGGAGATGTGGACTTAAGGTCATCAATACTACCTCCCAAATCTCAATCACTAAATCCAATAAGATTGAAATTTTGAGAAGAGTAGAAATAAATACCAAAATTTAGAGTGCCTTCCACATTACTTAAAATTTCTTCATATGTATTTTAGATGGATTTTTCATATACATTGAAACAAGTCAAAGTCAATACGTAATATATGATCTTGTGTGGGGTTAGAAATATGAAGCTCCCCACAATAATTTTGTAAGTTGTCTCATCAACTAAATCAAAATCATCATTTCTACATAACACAACTCCATGACAACTTGGAGTAGGGGATGGATTACAATCAATCATATCAAATTTATTTAGCATATCTTGTGCATACTTTGTCTCACAAATGAAAATCTCATACTTGCTTTCATAAACCTCCGTTCTTGGAAAATATTTCATGAGGCCTAGATCTTTCACGTCAAATTCATTCATCATGGCAACTTTGAATTTATCATTCATCTTAGAACTACTACCCATATATAATACATAATCAACATACAAACTTATGATTAGAATACCATTACCTTATTGTTTGTTGGAAAGTGGCTTGAGCATTGCACAAACCAAAAGGAAGCACACAATATGGAAAGGTACCCCAAGGAAAAGTGAAAGTGGTCTTATATTGGTCTTTCGGGTTGATTTGAAAATCATTGTACCCGCTAAACCCATCTAGGAAGGAGAATTTTTTTTTCCCTATGAGACTCTTTAACACTTGATCTATGAAAGGTAAAGGAAAATGGTTCTTTTTAGTCACTTTGTTCAATTCTCGATAGTCGACATAGATTCTCCACTTACAATTTTTATTTGGCACTAGCACCAAAGGAGAGACCCATTCACTATCAGAGATGGAATAGATTAATCCTACATCAAGGAATTTCTGTAGTTCTTCCTTAACAATATCTTTAAGTGCTTGGTTCATCCTATTTTGAGGCTGCCTAACTAGCTTGCAATCTTCCTTGATGTATATATGATGAGTACATATTGAAGGGTGCACTCCCTTAATCTCCTTATAACTCTAGGCGAAGGCATCTAGATGTTTTCTCAGTATGCTGCATAGCTCCTTCTCCTCAGAAGTAGATAGGGTTCATTGATTTTAAATGTTCTTTCTCGGTCGAACTCTATATTTTTAACATGACGAGAAGTGGGGTCAGCCACATAGAGATTAGTTGAGGGGTTCTTTTGGGTTTCTCTTACTATGTCTTCTAATGGTGATAGATTGGGAGGTGGATTCTGAATCAAATTTTCAATCATATCATCCTCATCTTGTGGTTTTCCCCCCATGGTTATTTCTAACGTACAAATTGGTGCAGAATAAACTTCATCTTCATCCTCCTCCTCCAACTAGAGAGGTAGATGATGTTCTAGAAAGGATTGTGCAGGAGGATATAGGATTAACTGCTTGGACATGTGCCAATTCTTTATGGTCATGTTCCGAGCTCAACAACTAATGTAGGCATCAACTCTAGCCTACGAGCGTCTTCCCAGAATGAGAGCATACCGAGTGAGCTTTTCCTTTGTCTTGAGAACTAAGAAATCGGTAGGGTACTCCCAAGAATCAATGGAGACCATCACATCTTCCACAATCCCCTCATGGGTCACTGTGGAGCGGTCTACTAGTTGCAGCACTGTCGTGGTCTTGCTCAAGGAGCCTCAGAGGTTAAGTTTGAGAATTGTTTCCTTTTTAACCACATTAATGGGAGCTCCGAGATCAATCAAGGTATGTGAGACCATTGTGCCATTGATGTGGACATCAATGGGCCTCTATGGTCGAGATATTTTGGATAGATTATTTACCCCAACATCAAGTCGGACAATTTTCCTATGGGATTGATGGTTGGGGCATCTCTCTTGCACCTTCCTCAGTGCATAAAACACTTCTTTTTGATCAACCTATGGTAGATAGACACATCTTTTATGGCTTGGAGAAGTGGTATCTTCACACATAAATGTTTCAAGTCTCCTAGGAGTTCAGTCTCTTCTGCGGTAGGCTGGATTGTCATGGATAGTCTTTGAGGAAAGGGTGGATTTGATTTAGGTTTGCTTTCCTCGTTATCTTCCTCAACCTCAGTGGGTGTAGACTGGCTATTTGTGAGGACTTTCCGAGATCGCAAGTTAATTTATCGAATCTCCACAACATAATTTGGGCATGATGGTTCCCCACTATACACGTGGTGAGCCTGTCTCTTATTCAGGTTCAGATTTGGCTCGGTAGGCATTTGGGGTTGCCTTGGTGGAGAAAAAGGTAACGATTGTGGTTGAGCAGGTGGTGGAGGCAGAATATTGGGAAGAGAGTTGTATTTAGGCCTCCACCCCTCATGAGATGCATTCCACTAAGGTTGTGACTCAACATAGGATTGAAATGAATGGGTGGCTCGTTGGGCATGATATTGAGATGTGAAGGACCAAGGACGAGGTGTGGACTAGGAAGGATGAGGAGGGGGTCCCCAATAATTTATGGAGGTGACTTGGTTAGGTTTGTAGTATGCCTAAGATGTCCCTTGCATCCCCTACACGTATGGTCTAGGTCCATGCGGCCTCCTTTGGTTTATGTAATAGATCTGTTCAGTGACTCCTTCGGGCCCTTGGTATATAGCTTTAAGTCCAGGCAAGGAAGGGCACTTATCTATAGAATGATCTTCTTCACACACTGAACAAACCTCTATACATTTCAATGGGCATTCATTCCTAGAATGCCTCTTGGTGCATCTAGGGCAAAAAATGGCCAAAGCCCTGTGTGCTTCCTCTTGTTTTCTTTTGATATGTAAGGTATCCATTTGCATGGAAAGAGTCCGTAGCATCTCATTCTTGAAGTCTTGCAACATGTTTCATATTTCAGCTTTAATGTATGAATTAGAAGAAGAGGTACTAGCTATGGGTTGACTCCCCCTACCTTTCTTTCTAGTTGCTCTAAAATGGTTTCTAAAAACAGGATTTATGTCCCCATAGGATAGTTGGTAGATGTCTCCCTCAGCTAGTAGATGGAGGGTTTCTAAAAGGTCATCCCGAATTCCCCTAAGGAGGACCAACTTCAGAGACTCGGGGTCAAGTGTACACCTTTCCATTTTGTAACTGAGCTCGAACCTCTCTTCATAGTCTTCAAGGGACTCATCACTTTCTATGGTCATTCGCAAGATTTCTTCTTTAGTATCTTTTGACCTAAAATAGTCTTGATACTTGTTGTTAAAGGCTTGCTACATCTCAGCTCAAGGTGTGATGCTCTTTCTAGGTGATCCCATGAACGAGCATAGTGCTATTTCCTTGAGAGTAGAAGGGAATAGTTTCAACTTTTGCTCGTCTTCTGCATAGTCATAAGTTCGACAAATGATAGAAACTTGAACAAGAAGGTGTCACAATCTTCTGTAGTTAGACCATGGAAGTGAGGCACCGCTCAAGGGCTTATATTCTTCATTTTGACGTCCCCATTGGTCTCCCAAATGGGGAAGGTACCCTATATTCTTGCTCCATTTCCCCTAGCATTTCTCGTTTCAACCATTGGCTCTAGAGGAATGTTGTCTTCTTCTTCTTCCCCTATAGGTTCTGCAAATATGTGTGACTCTTCACTTAAGGATTCTTCTTCATTGTAGCCATCGAAGAAGAGAGAAGGTTTTTTGTGTGAAGCAGTGGGGGTGTTGGGGAAAAATTTTCCTAAGTTATCTCTACTCCTACGAGACATGAAGGGAAATATTTTTGGTTGGTTTTTTATTTCTTTTTCCCCACACTAAAAGTACCTGCAGAAATTAAAATTGTGATTGAACAAAACAAATTGCAACTAGCTGAAATGAACTTGGTGAATGGACATTTCTAGAATTGAAAAGGAAAGCAAGGAAATGCAGAACTCAAAGAAAAGAAATGACTAGTCTAATCTTGCCGAAATAAACTATTAGCATAATGTTGCAATATGAAATAGAAGAAAGCAATAATCACAGAATACTATGAGGCTTTCGTGAAATGACGCTAAAAAGTGGTGAGCGCTAGTACTGCAACAAGAATGTTGTAACTCCTCGGCTACCAACTTTACTTCTATCAACCCGGTAGTTCATAACAAACTTGGAAGCGTGAGTGCCATATGCATAAGTACTAGTTCTCACTGTAGGTTGTCACTTGGTCAGATGGTGTGAGATCACTAGGAGCTCAAGCCAACTTTTAGAAGAAGCTCTATGTGTGATGAAAGGAAAGAAATATTATTGTACATATGCTATTCTTACTCGAGAAAGGAGAAAGACTCAAATGTAAAGCAAAACCTAGTAAACCCTAATTAACAAGCTAATTCTACTTTTGCCAAAAACAATATGAAAACCTTGAAAGAAATGCCATTACCTACTCAAGGAAGTAAAAAAAATCTAATGATGCTATTTATAGAAGTAAATAAGAAAAAAACATATTTTTGGATATTATGTGTTTTTATGTGAATTTAACATGCATCTAATTTATTGTGTGTGAGTGTGGCACCGAATAGGTGGCATTAGACGATGGTTTTGGAGCTTGGGAGGATGTAGGATGGTGTGGATGGGTCCTATGAGGTCTTAGGTGGCCTTCTAGAGTCTTTTCATGCACTCAACCTTCAAAAGAAAGCCTACTTTGAAAAACTACATGAGGAAAATAGGGAAACTACAAGAGGACGAGAGAAATTTTCACTATTTTGAGGGTGTGAGGGTGGGTGGAAAATGTGGATGAAGGTTGGAATGAGGTGTTAGGGCACCTAAGGTCTACCATGAATAACGAGAAGAGAGAAATATGATTGATTTTGCTCAAGGAGAGAGGAAGAAGTTCTATTAAAAATGAAGGAAACTAGGGTAGAATTGAGGTGAGGTTTGGGAGACCTATAGGGCATGAATCAGATGGAGGGTGTGATTGCTGGTAAGTTAGCCTACTGCTGGAAGAGATCTGTTGCATAGAAACTAATAGTCAACCAATGAAATCAAGCAACCAATGAAATGAGTGCATCCTAGGAAAAACAAAGTTTTGCATTAAAATGGCCTAAACTATTATCTATGGAAGGAAATGCTAGGAAATGATGTAATAAAGTAAAGCATGCAAAAGGAATACTGCAAATTAGTAAGTGAACATGACAAATAATATCTAAAGAAAAGCAAAACTAGACTATCAACCTACTAGAGAGTTGCAAACACTAGAAGTCCTAGCAATGAGGAAAATTTGTGTTTTTGGGGCAACAAGAGAGTTTTTTCCTCAAATCATGGTCCCAAAGGGAGGATGAGAGGCCAAGGCACTGTTGTTAGCCTTGTGAATCTTCTCTCATGACTACTTAACCTACAACATAAAACACAAAATGGACTTAAGCTACTAAATCATCAAAAGTAGCCTATACATAACCATAATAGAAATACATCTAACAACAAACTAATCTACAAATTGAGGTAAAGCATACAAATACAAGTAAAGATAAGTTTGGCTACTTGGATTGGACCCTAACCCAAGAGCTTTACCCCTCTGAGGCAACTCAGTGCTAGCTCAAAAATGATTCCACCTTCATTATGAAAAAATAGCAAGATTACATAAAACTGTCATAAAATAATAAGCTTCAAATTTGAGTAGAGTTTACACAAGAAAAAAAAAGTCGACGCTAGTGAGGCCCTAGGCATCTCTACTAATACCTTTCAATCTACCAACAACTTCCTTAAAATAAGGGAGGCTTGGCTCCCAAAACTTGAGGTAATTATCAATCATCTTCCACTTGCTCGGCTGCCTTATAGTGCATGATTCGGTTGCTTGTACTCCGAGCTGAATGAAGGGGAATTCGAAGTGAGGAGAAATAAATGAGGGGGATTCCCTCCTATAAGTCCTCTCCTCTATGTACTTCAAGTTATTGCTACAGTTTGACCACTAGATCCTTGACTTTGACATCGAAATCCATCAAGAATCTACATTAAATACATGTTAGACCACATGGCATAATAACTAACTCAACTCACCCTATAAGCATAAATATAATGAGAAAATCATACAATAAGCTAAGACAATGGTTCATTTGACTAGGTTAGGAGGTAAAATGAGCCCATATAATTACCCATTTATGAGGCTCATGAGGGCTTGTATTGTAGTGGTGAAAACCTTAATAGGTGTAAGCCCCCTTCTATACTTTGGTAGAGGAAAATACTTTGACTTGAACATTTTCATATGATATAAAAATTTCAATCAGTTATGCATACCAATATTAATTACAATGAATAGTGTGATGGAGGACGAAAGGGCCTAGAGCCTATTCAAAGGTAGTTTAATAATAGCATCTTTAAAAATTCATTAAAGAACAATGAAATAATCATTGTAGGAATCCTCTATGAATTGGAACTTCAATGGAAAGAACATGAATTCTTTCGATTTCTAATAAATATTATTCTTTTTGTTTCTTAGCGAAAAGGGGGAGAAATTATTTTTAATAATATAAGTGTGAACTTGAATAACAATGGGGTTGACAGAGGGTCTCAAAATAACTTTTACTTATGGACCATGCTAAGGGGTGGCAAGGAACACAATTCTTCATGACAAACCCACTTGTTGTTCAATGCATTCTTTAAAAATAATTAGGGAGACCCTTTTCATTTGGAGGAGGGCCATGATGGAAAAGTCATATCACACTCTTATAGATGGAGTTGACGATAGGGATACACCTGTTATGGCTAGCCAATTTTTTAAATTGTTGATGTGCATCAACATAGGTGAGTCCATAGGGTGGTTTGCATCATGCAAACTAGAACTCATAAAACTTTCTAGATATCATGAATCTGAGAAGGGGGAAAGATAAAAAGGAAAAGGGGATGCAAGAATGAGTACAAGGTATGAAATATTGAGGAAGAGAACATGAAGTCATCATGGAGGGAGAAGAATAATCGTTAGGGGCCTTGCACATGGAAAGTACACTCAAAAGAAAATAGGGGGAGGATAATAAATCCACTATTTAGAGAAGGAGCCTTCACACTAGTGAATCAAGGTCAAATCCTACAAGCACTATAGTGAGGGAAGAAAGCAGATTTGAATTGCTTCTCGTTTTCATGAGGAAAGTGGGTACATTATTGATAATTAATTCACAAATTCATGTTCACATTTCTTTGTAACAATAGGGAATGCTCATCAATGATTATTGGCATTAGGAAAATGTGAATTAAAGAAAGTAGAAGTGACAATAAAACACAACATAAAGAAACACAACATGTGATGAAAAAAAACCAAATTATAAGAAGATCAAAATTACAAATTAGACTAATAAACATAATATAAAAAGAAAGCATATTATGACACAGTGTCACAAACAAACCAAACAAGAAATAAAAAAAATAAAAAAAAAATTATTTATTTTTCGCTTATTTTGTAATTTTATTTTATTTTGTTTAATTTTTAATGTTTCCCTATGTACAAAATAAAGGATTCAATATTATCTAATGGTCATACATGTTGAAATTCAACATATATTACTGTTTATTTCAAGGTATAATGTGCCAAGCAACAATTGTTTGTTTGTGTGGCAAACTATAAGAATGAAGGAGTGTAGACAAATCATGGTCTTGTGTTACCTCAAACAACACACTATTATTGTGTTGAACATGTCTCATATCATTAACAAAAAATATGTATATTCATGAGACATTTAAAACCCAAACACTTCATTTTAAATAGATTGGGCTAACTAAATTCCTTAAGAGTAAAAATGTAGGACTTCATTTTTAAGTTCTTTGAAAAAAATTCATCATCCATATAAAACAAGTACCTTTGATAAACTTGACAAGACCTTTCATAAAGAAGGGCCTCTTTCTCAATTTCATTAACTAATAAATCATAATTCATGTTAACCATTTCATATAGTCATGAATCAACCATTCCTCACTATAATCATCATACATGACCTCAAACACAAGGTAAAGGAGATGGGATCAATGTGTGGTTAAATATCATGCATGAAAATATGTGAGAGGTGACAAGAGAAACACAACATGGATGTGGACATCGCTCATCCCCAAATGTAAAATCATCTATGTCCATAAAACTAGAGTTAAAACCAAAGTTATAATCATGGGTGTCATTGTCATGGTGATCATCATTTACTGCACATTCTTGATCACAAATGAAACAAGAATAATAATCAGGTTTTCAAGGAAACCGTTCATTAGAGAACTCAAGTGGATACTAGATAAAAAAAAAATTCATCCTCAAGACATCTCATCCTATAGATCATGAAAGGTAAGCATTAAAGAAGAAGGATTTGGACTTATGTAATTAAGATTGGGACATAAATTAGTTCTATATGGGTTTTCTCTTCGAAATCAATACAAGTTACCAAAGCTTCATAAAAAATTTGAATGTTCCTTTCCTACAACTCATATGTGTAAAGGGGAGGTATGAGGCTATATTAATGTAGATTGGCGAATAGGTTGGCAGGTATAATAGATTTAGAGATGAGGTTGTAAAGTTTGAAACTCAAGGTTGAAAGTAGCAATGCTTTAGCCCTTTTCCATGCATAATTGGTTAAATATTTTAAGGTGATCATAAGGATTCTCTCTTATACTTTTTGACACCTAATCATAGGAGTTCAATGAAAAACTATAATTAATGTAAATAAATAATAGAGGAAATGGAAATTGAACACTCACTTTTTCTTGTATATAATAATGAACAACCTAAATAAATAATACAATTTCATTTGACGAGTAACCTAGTAGCCTCACATGGTATTAGAGACAACCTCTATATTTATTTTTCAGCATTGTAACTCTAGTCAATTTCATGTCCTCGGCCTCTTTTCTCTGCCGAATCTCTGCATTTGGAGAGGCCATGCATTCAATGAGTTTTTGAATTATCTTTGTGATGACTGCAAGGATTTCTGAGTTAACCTCTAGCTCAATAACTGTCATAGAAGTTGTTTGGAGCAGACCTGCAAAGAGTAGTTGAATCCTTGGTGCTAAGAGATGGAACATGTTTGTTAAAAGACTGTGAGCTCGGTCAAACCTTGACGTGTTGCATTCAGTAGTGCGACTGCAATGTGCATTTTTAGACTCTGTCTAAATATTGATGGCATTTGGTAAGTGATTTCAATGATCAGAATCCAATTAACAAGCTCATACGTTGACAAAGATTGATAGTCGATTGAATGGCGTAGTGACTGTGCTTCTAAATTGACTGTTCATTAGCCATTATTGTGAAATCTGAGTTCGAATTATGGACTTGTTGAATGTTGGCTTTGCACCGCCCTCATGTATTGCATTCCCATACTACCTCACCAGTTTTAAACTCCTCTCCACTGCGCAACACAACCATATGGTATCACCCGCCATACCACACTCTGCAAACAATGAGACATGGTTTCCAACCCATCAGCTATACCACATACCACTACAATACCACGTGACTATGTATTCGCCTCCCATGTTGTGATATTGTAGTGTGGCATCACACTCCTCCACTAGAATCAAATATCGCTCAGCTAATACGCTCCATAATCCCGCACAGATATTCTCCATAATCCCACCCACCGAATATGCTCCATACTCCCACACAACTAATACCACTTGTCTTAAACAACGCATCGGTCATACATTGATTGCTTGGTATCATATATGCCCTCCACAATATAAATCTTGCCCTAAAGAATACCTCCAAAATATAATAACCTCAACCCTAGATAATACCCTCCCCATACAATACGTCTCCTCTATCCATTAGATTGTAATTTTTTACACCATAACTGCGTTTTATACAACAAGAAGTGCAAATTTTATATATTGGTAGAAGAAGTATTTTTTCTATAGTAGAGAGATTTTTTGTGGGAGTGGTTCTCACCTGCAAGGAAAATTATTGTAAGTGGTCCAGTGAAATCAAACACACTGTCATTTTTAATGGGTTGTGGATAGAAATGTGTGTTGAAGAGGAGAGAAAGAGTGAGAATAGCCTACCTCAAACAAGGAATTTTCCATTTGGGAAAATAATAATAGCAAGGCTTATGCATTGATTGCAGCATCAATAAATGAAGAGGTGAGAAGTACACTCAAAAGAAAATAGGGGGAGGATAATAAATCCACTATTTAGAGAAGGAGCCTTCACACCTACCTATAGAAGGGATCAAACACCTAGGAAAGGAAGTCACTAAAGGGGAAGCTTATAACGAGGAGCTCCACCTACACTTGCGGGGGTACCTTACTCACTAGTGAATCAAGGTCAAATCCTATAATCACTATAGTGAGGGAAGAAAGGAGATTTGAATTGTTTCTAGTTTTCATGAGGAAAGTGGGTACATTATTAATAAGTAATTCCCAAATTCATGTTCACATTTCTTCGTAACAATAGGGAATGCTCATCAATGATTATTGGCATTAGGAAAAAGTGAATTAAAGAAAGTAGAAGTGACAATAAAACACAACATAAAGAAACACAACATGTGATGAAAACAAAACCAAATTATAAGAAGCTCAAAATTACAAATTAGACTAATCAACATAATATAAAAACAAAGCATATTATGACAGAGTGTCACAAACAAACCAAACAAGAAATAAAAAAAAAATAAAAAATATATATTTATTTTTCGTTTATTTTGTAATTTTATTTTATTTTGTTTAATTTTTAATGTTTACCTATGTACAAAATAAAGGATTCAATATTATCTAATGGTCATACATGTTGAAATTCAACATATATTACTGTTTATTTCAAGGTATAATGTGCCAACCAACAATTGTTTGTTTGTGTGCCAAACTATAAGAATCAAGGAATGTAGACAAATCATGGTCTTGTTTTACTTCAAACAACACACTATTATTGTGTTGAACATGTCTCATATCATTAACATAAAATATATATATTCTTGAGACATTTAAAACCCAAACACTTCATTTTAAATAGATTGGGCTAACTAAATTCCTTAAGAGTAAAAAAATAGGACTTCATTTTGAAGTTCTTTGAAAAAATTCATCATCCATATAAAACAACTACCTTTGAAAAACTTGACTAGACCTTTCATAAAGAAGGGCCTCTTTCTCAGTTTCATTAACTAATAAATCATAATTCATGTTAACCATTTCATACCATCATGACTCAACCTTTCCTCACTATAATCATCATACATGACCTCAAACACAAGGTAGAGGAGATGGGGATTAGTGTGTGGTTAAATATCATGCATGAAAATATGTGAGAGGTGACAAGAGAAACACAACATGGATGTGGACATCGCTCATCCCCAAATGTAAAATCCTCTATGTAGAGAAAACCAAAGTTATAATCATGGGTGTCATTGTGATGGTGATCATCATTTAGTGCACATTCTTGATCACAAATGAAACAAGAATAATAATCAGTTTTCAAAGAAAGGGTTCATTAGAGAACACAAGTGGATACTAGATAAAAAAAATTCTTCCTCAAGACATCTCATCCTATAGATCATGAAAGGTAAGCATTAAAGAAGAAAGGTAAGCATTAAAGAAGAATGATTTGGACTTATGTAATTAATATTGCGACATAAATTAGTTCTGTATGGGTTTTCTCTTCGAAATCAATACAAGTTACCAAAGCTTCATAAAAAAATTGAATGTTCCTTTCCTACAACTCATACATGTAAAGAGGAGGTATGGGCTATATTAATGTAGATTGGCGAATAGGTTGGCAAGTCTAATAGATTTAGAGATGAGGTTGTAAAGTTTGAAACTCAAGGTTGAAAGTAGGAATGCTTTAGCCCTTTTCCATGCATAATTGGTTAAATTTTTTAAGGTGATCATAACGATTCTCTAGTATACTTTTGGACACCTAATCATAGGAATTCAATGGAAAACTGTAATTAATGTAAATAAATAATAGAGGAAATGGAAACTTAACACTCACTTTTTCTTGTATACAATAATGAACAACCTAAATAAATAATACAATTTCATTTGAGGAGTAACCTGGTGGCTTGACATGGTATTAGAGACAACCTCTATATTTATTTTTCAACATTGTAACTCTAGTCAGTTTCATGTCCTCGGCCTCTTTTCTCTGTCGAATCTCTGCATTTGGATAGACCATGCATTCAATGAGTTTTTGAATTATCTTTGTGATGACTACAAGGATTGCTGAGTTAACCTCTAGCTCAATAACTCCAATAGAAGTTGTTTGGAGCAGACCTGCAAAGAGTAGTTGAAGCCTTGGTGCTGGGAGATGGAACATGTTTGTTAAAAGACAGTGAGCTCGGTCAAACCTGGACGTGTTGCATTGAATAGTGGGACTGCAATGTGAATTTTTAGACTCTTTCTGAATATTGATGGCATTTGGTAAGTGATTTCAATGATCAGAATCCAATTAACAAGCTCATACATTGATGAAGATTGATAGTCGATTGAATGGCGTAGTGACTTTGTTTCTAAATTGACTGTTCATTAGCCATTATTGTGAAATCTGAGTTCGAATTATGGACTTGTTCAATGTTGGCTTTGCACCGCTCTCATGTATTGCATTCCCATACTGCCTCACCAGTTTTAAACTCCTCTCCACTACGCAACACAACCATAAGGTATCACCCACCATACCACACTCTGGAAACAATGAGACATGGTTTCCAACCCATCAGCTATACCACATACCACTGCGATACCACGTGACTGTGTATTCACCTCCCATGTTGCGATATTTTAGTGTGGCATCACACTCCTCCACTAGAATCGAATATCTCTCAGCTAATACACTCCATAATACCGCACAGATATGCTCCATAATCCCACCCAGCGAATATGCTCCATACCCCCACACAACTAATACCACTTGTTGTCTTAAACAACGCACCGGTCATACATTGACTGCTTGGTGTCATATATGTCCTCCACAATATAACTAATCCCCTAAAGAATACCTCCCACATATAATAACCTCTACCATATATAATACCCTCCCCATATAATACCTCTCCTCTATCCATTAGATTGTAATTTTTTACACCATAACTGCTTTTTATACAACAAGAAGTGGAAATTTTATACATTGGTAGAAGAAGTATTTTTTCTATAGTACAGAGATTTTTTGTGGGAGTGGTTCTCACCTGCAAGGAAAATTATTGTAAGCGGCCCAGTGAAATCAAACACACTGTCATTTTTAATGAGCTGTGGATAGGAATGTGTGTTGAAGAGGAGAGAAAGAGTGAGAATAGCCTACCTCAAACAAGGAATTTTCCATTTGGGAAAATAATAATAGCAAGGCTTATGCATTGATTGCAGCATCAATAAATGAAGAGGTGAGCCGTCATATTTTTCCATTTTCAAATGCTTTTGAAGCCTTACAAAAACTGAAGGAACTCTATGACTCACACTCTGCACTTGAAGTTGTTCAACTCATGATTAAATTGTTCACCCTTGAATTACAAAATGATGATCCTCTTAGTCTTGCATCAGAAGTAAAATCTATTATGCATTATATCAAAGTCACTAATGTTGAACTCAACACTCCTCTCATATATTTTCTCAATGCACTTTATCCCACGTACTCAAATTATCTTGAGTCATTGCAAGAAAATGGAAACCTCAAAGATATTACCTTTGACTCTCTTCCGAAAAAAATTGCTGAAAGAGAGAAAGCTTTTGGGAAGTAGACAACTCCTCATTTTTCTCATGAGGTTATGATCTTGCACATAGAGAGAAGAATCTTGCTCAATATTCATCCAGAGGAAGACGTGGTCAAAGAGGAAGAGGAATAAATTTGAGAGGTAGAGGGGGAGACACTCTTAAGGAGAAAAGTGAGGTTTGCACTGCATATGCTGCAAAAGAGATGGATCACATGATGTATCCACATGCAAGTTTCCTTGGGAAAAAATTGAGAAGGAAAGAAACCAATCCAAAGGTAAAACTAATGACAAAGAGAAAGGTAAAGCACCCGAATCAGCTCACTATGTTGTGGCGCACTCTAATATTGAAGTAAATCTCCTTGGAAAAATGTTTGGTTTCTTGATTCAGGAGAAACTTTCCACAAAACTTTTAGAAGATATTTTTTTGAATAATTTATTCACAATGTTGATGGAGCAGTATACTTAGAAAACAAATCAAAACTCAAGCCATAGGGATTTGGGACAATTAGGCTTAAATTGCATGGTCTTCTAAACTCTCTTTTGCATCATGTTCTATATCTTCCAAAATTGAGGAGAGACTTGTTGTCCTTGGTCCACATCCGCGAGCAAGGACACTCCATTCATATGTTTGATGGAAAGCTTGAGGTGAGAAAATCATTATACCACTCACTTGTCATGACGGGGATAGAAGAAGAAATGCTTCTCAAGTTGTAGGGTACCTCTGCTCATGAACAAAATTTGTCATACAATTCTCATTATGAATAAGGTACATTTCCCTCAAGTTTATTATGGAATGCTATATTTGGACACTTAAACTATGACACCCTCTTCTTTTTGAAGAAAAATGGTGTTACTAGTTTTCCTACAATTCCTAGGAAACTTAAGCAATGTGATTCTTTCATTCTAGGAAATAATAGCAAACAATCTTTTCATGATTCATATTCTAGAGAACATAGAAAACTTGAACTCACTCATTCATATTTATGTGGTCCAACGCCTTTTCCTTCTGCAAATGGAAATAAATATATGATGAAATTCACTAATGACTACACCAGAATGTGTTCGGTTTATTTATTGAAGAACAAATCTTATGCTTTTCAAACATTCAATGACTTTCATACATGAATTGAAAATAATGCACAATCTCATAGTGGCTCTATTCACATAGATAATGGACAAGAATACACTTCAAATGAATTTGAAAAATATCTTTGCCAACAAGGGATCAAACAAATGTGCCTTATAATCCCCAACAAAATGGAGTAGCTAAAAGAATGAATAGGACAATCTTAAATATGGTGCGCTCCATGACCTTTTTCAAAAATGTAGAATTGATGGTTTTGGTTGATGCAATTCTATGTGTTGTATATGTAAAGAATAAATGTCCATCTAATGCTATTAGAAACAAGACTCCTTATGAAATGTGGTATGGGTGCATTCCTTCAATAAAGCATCTCACGGTCTTTGGTTCCACCTATTATGCCTTGATACCAAAGGTACATAGAAACAAACTTGGTGCAAGAAGTCATAAGTGTATCTTCCTGGGATATTCAAACAACTCCAAAGCATACTGTCTTTATGATGAAGTCAATAAAAAGTTTGTTGTATATAGAGATGTAATGTTTCTTGAATCATCCAAAACTCACAATGTTGTTGAGCGGCAACTTGATCGCTTGGAAAGATCGCAAATGAAAATAATTTGAATAATTTGATAATCAAATTCCACATCTTGAAGGGGGGATTGCTATACTAGATCAACCTATGGAATCTTCTTCTGAAGCACTCTCTCCCCTGCATAAAACTTTAACAACGTATGATACTTTGACTCACGTGATTGACAAAATTGGGAGACTCAATCTTGATTCAATCCTAACTCAATCAACAGAACAGCCTGAACCATCTCAGAAAAGTCCCCTAAAGTGGCTGACAAAAACGCTTGAAATTGTTCATCCTCATGAGGTTGGAAAGAGAGGAACTAGAAATTCAACCTCACAAGATGGAGGTGATGTGGTTGATTCTCATTCACCTATTGATATGGATGTTTCTTATGATTGTGAATTGAATTTGTCTACAGATTTTGAAACAACTTCCCTCCAAGAAGTTGCTTCCCATGATGAATGGAAAGAAGCAATGCAAAAGGAGTATGATGCCTTGACAAATAATGGCACTTGGATGCTGGTTCATCCTCCATTGGGAACGAAACCAATTGGTTGCAAGTGGGTCTACAAGAACAAGTATAAAGTTGTTGGCTCACTTGACAAGCACAAAGCGAGGCTTGTGGCAAAATGTTTTGCACAGAAGGAATGGGTTGATTATGAGGAGACTTTTGCCACTACAACAAAATGGGCTACCATCCGGACACTCTTTACCCTAAAAACTCAGAATTATTGCAAAGTCCATCAAATGGATGTAAACAATGCTTTATTGAATGGAGATCTAAAAGATAAGATTTTTATGTAAGGGCCTCAAGGATTTCTTGTGAAAGGACATGAGCATAAAGCATGCAAACTTGTGAAATCCTTCTATGGCCTAAAATAAGCAGCACGAGTGTGGTATGAAAAATTAACTCAACATCTTCTGAAACTCAATTTCAAACATTTTGATATTGACGATGCAACTTTTTTTGTCAAGAAGGTTGGAAAAATAGTTGTATATCTTATGGTATATGTAGATAACCTTTTGATGAGAGGGAACAATGAGAGCGACATTGCATCGATAAAGAAGTAATTGAGGAAAGGTTTTGAAGTGACTCATTTGGGCTATGTTCATTACTGTCCTCGTATTGAAGTAACTCAACATTTGAAGTCCATATTCCTTTCTCAAAAGAATTACATTGGAGATCTGTTGAATAGGTTTAGCATGACTAAATGAAATCCTCTCACTAAAACAATGGAACAAAACTTAAAGCTCACATCCATTGAAGGAAAATAATTTGAGGATGCAACAAAGTATAGACAACTTGTAGGAAGTCTCAACTACCTCAGTACTATGAGACCACACATTTCATTTCATGTTGGAATCCTCTCCACGTTTATGCAAAATCCTTGTGAGGGACATTGGTCTACTGCAAAAAGAGTTCTAAAGTACTTGAAGGGAACTCAAGACTTTGGACTCAAGTACACACAGGTGGGCGATTATTGGATACTCTCATTCAGACTTTGATGGAGACAAGGAAACTCGGGTATCTACTTCGGGTTATGCTATGTGTCTTGGATCATGAGATATCTCCTCGAGATCATGCAAACAATTAGTTCCAGCAGATTCCACAACAGAGGCAGAATATGTGGTAGCAACGGAGGCAACAAAAGAAATTGTGTGGATCAAGAAAATTCTGGAAGATTTGCATGTAAAACAAGTACAATTGACTCCACTCATGATTGAAAATACCTGAGAAATAAATTTGGCAAAGAACCCAAAGTTCCATGATCAAACGTAGCACATAAATACAAAATATCATCTCATTTGATATCATCTTAAGGCCAAAACAATCCATCTTCACCATTTTTCCACTAATGAGGAGATTGCAGACATCTTCACCAAAGCGCTTCAAGGAGAAAAGCTTGAACGATTGATAACAATGCTTGGACTCACCAACATCCCTTCAGATTAAGGGGGGGAATGTTGACACCTAATCATAGGGATTGGGTGAACAATTGTAATTAGTGTAATAAATAATAAAGGAAATGGAGATTCATTGGGAAATGAAACTCAACAGTAACAACCTCTTGTATATAACAATGAACATCCTAAATGAATAACACAATTTCATTTGAGGAGTTACCTCCTCACCTAACAATACTAATGATCTAGGTAAAACATTAAGTGAGTTCTTTCGAGGTGGAAAATCATTCATTAGCCACGTCAACAAACAATGAAGCATCACATCCCTTAATGGAGTAAAAAAGAAATGCGTGCAATTGTCATTTTTTGAACTTGTCATTTTATATGAACCTCCTCATCATGTATGCATTTGGAAAATGCACAAAAAAAATTCTTACAATAACTTTTCAATCGCCACAAAGAAAATGGTAGATGCAACTTCAATTTGCATGGAATAGGTTTGACTTGATGTGTGAATTTTAAAGGGGAAGGTGTAAACAAAGGGTACCATTTCTTGTCCTCCTCCCAAGCAAAAGGTTATATGTTAGAAAACCGTAATATCGAGTTTCAAAGAGGAAGTGGTTGGCATGCCATGACAATGAAGAAAAATAACTAGTTACATCCATACTCGACTAAAGTAAAATTGCAATGAAAATTGAAGGAAAGCGAAACTTAACTATCTCTCGAATGATCACCATAATACCTTGATGTTTTGGAACGAAAGTGTCACTCGAAAACAACATCAACATCAACATCTTGTACTTATAGGCCACTGATGAGAAGTATTGGGAACGTTATCCCATAGTTTATAGTTGCTCAAGTTTGAGTAGATTCCACACCAATAGTCGTGCAACTTAACCCTCTCCCTAGTCAATGAATGGTAGGTGACATGAAAAAGTCATGCGGCTAGAAACAATGACCTTGAATAAAAATAAACAAGAAAACGTAGCTACTATATGCCTAAACATGAATTTATTTAGAAACGCAACAAACTAGTCTAGTTGTTCTCTAATATTTTGGTCTTACATTACTGTAGAGTCTTAGCTGTATTTAACTTATAAACTACAGAAAAAGGATTAACCACACCACACTAACCCTATATAAGATGAGTAACTAAAATACCCTTCATGTAAGAACAAATAAATAAATGATATCCATCCTATTAATGAACCAAATATCCCAATACATTAATGATTAGTTAAAGTAGTGAAGGCATCTCGAAAAATTAATGAATTGATCTTAACATGGTTTGAAATTGTGACCTAATTATGACCTCGAGGTTGCATGAAAAGTGACCTTAAAGATCACATTTATAACTTGTGTAATTGAATCTTTTATTACATAACTTAATTGTTGAATCTGTATTCATGTTAAGAAATTAGAAATATTAACCAATAGTAGAAGATATGTAATTAAATAGTCATTGAATAAGATTTCCTTTAACAACCATTAACATTAACCATGTTTGATCCGATAAACATTTGTTCAACTTAAAACAACAAAAATTATGTACAAAACTAAAAAATGTTAAAATAAATATGGCTACAAAGTAAAAGATACACAAAAACCATTGAAGAGAGATTTGCCCAACAAGGAAAATTCTCTTCTTTTTATTGCATTTTGGCATCTAAGTAAATCTCTGCACGGTGGGATATGTGAGAAAGTGGAAAGGCTATATACTATATATCAATCATGAGGTCAATTCCAACTTTAATGGTAAAAAAATAAAAAAAAAATGCAACGAAAGATCTTAACATGTGCTCCACTACAAACCAATGGAGCTCTAGAGTCATGTCCCAAGAGACACTTGAAAGATGAAACTTGCAAATTGACAATGATATCACTGAAGGAGAAGTCATCTACATGAACACCAAACTAGGAACAAAAGAAAAAAATAGTACTCTTGGTCACACCCTCACTCATAAATGAGCAACATGTAGGTATGCAAAAGAGTAAATCCCCATTCCATGTTGTTGATTGCTTCTATAGATCTCTTGAAGGTGATAGATGGTATAGATTCTGATCGATTGACCACTCGATGAATGTTTAGTGTTTTCATTCATTCAATTTTTTTGGGAACTACTCATATAATTCTTTTAATTTTCACCTTATGGGGCTAAAAACTTAAATGTCGAACTTCAGGATTTGTATTTAAATAAAATATATATTTATTCCCTTCCCTTTTAATACATTCACAATTTTTACCCTTTTCGTAGTTATTTTTAATAAATATTTCTATAAAAAGAAAAATGTCATGAGATAGAAACTATATTTCAAAAAACACTTCAAACAATTACTACTCATTTTCAAGTTTGTATAACTCGGCAAATGACTCTTGAGGATATTGAACAAGAACTTTTAGCTTGCCATAACTTGTACATTCCGCTTTTAAAGCCCCATGTATTGAAGACTAAGAGTGGGTAAAACTATCCATTGTAAATTCAAATCAAAGAGTTCATCTCTTTGGTGGTTGAATTACTCAGTAGCTTATTTCAAGTATCCTTGCTTTTCCACATTATCTTCGTGTCTATAAATATTTTCATCAAGCTATTGAGTTGGTGATGATTAAATTTATGTTCGTGCATCAACTCTTGAACCTCGGCTCTATTATGGTTCAATTCTACCTGTAATGTTGTTACCAAGGACGTAATTGAGGAATGTTTCTACTTGAGGCTCCATATACACTTTGAGACCTTCAACTACTCTCTTGATGTTATTAGACTATAGCTCGATTCTCTGAGTCTTATATCCAAATCTATTGAACTTGTTGGAGTAATTACTTGATCATAAGCTCCAACTTGTAGAATATGAAATTTCTTCTTTAAGCAAGCTCACAAACCAAAAATAATTATGGAGAAAATAACATATGAAAAAAACAATGAACAAATAAAACACACTCAATGTCTTAACAACCCTAATAACATGCTCAGTATTTATGTGCTCCAATTCAATATTTATGTGCTCCAATTCAATATCCTTCATCTCCACCAAATCTCGAATGAAGTGATATCTCATGTCAAAATTCTTTGTCCTATTGTGATGAACCAGGTTCTTTTATAACTTGATTTCACTTACATTATCACAATAAATCCATGTAGGTTGAATTTTCCTTTCTCCAATATCTTCCAAAAAAATTCTGAGCCAAAGAGCTTTTGTACATGTTGATGAAATTGCAACATACTCAGCTTATGTGGATGAGAGGGCAACAATGCTTTGTTTTTTTGAGCTCTAGTTAATCAAACCAAAACCAAAAGAGAAACAATTTCAAGATGTGGGTTTATGGTCATCAATACTACGTCTCGAATCTGAATAACTAAATCCAATAAGATTGAACTTTCAAAAGAGTAGTAATGAATACCAAAATTTAGAGTTCCCTTCACATTACTTAAAATCCTCTTGAATTCCTTCATATTTATGTGAGATGGATTTGTCGTATAACTTGAAACAAGTGAAAGTCAATATGTAATATTAGTTCTTGTGTCGGTTAGAAATATCAAGCTCCCCACAATACTTATGTAAGTCGTCTCATCAACTAAATCAGCATCATCATCTATACATAACCCAATTCCATGAGCCTTAGAGTAGGGGATAGATTACAATAAATCATATCAAATTTCTTTATCATATCGCATGCATCAAGTTTTCTCACAAATGAAAATGTCATCCTTACTTTGATAAACTTCCATTCCTAGAAAATATTTCATGAGGCCTAGATATTTCATTTCAAATTCATTCATCATAGCAACTTTGAATTTATCATTCATCTTAGAACTATTACCCATATACAATATGTCATCAACATGCAAAATTATGTTTAGAATATCAATACATTATTATTTGTAGTAAAGGCTAAGATCACTCTTACTTCTCTCTAAGCCATTTTTGTGAAAGTATCCATCAATACTAGCATAACATGCTCTTTTTGGTTGCTTGAGACTATACAAACCCTTCTTCAAGTGGTAGACATTATTCTCTTTTCCTTCCACTTCAAAACCTTGTCGCTGCTCCACATATACTTCCTCTTCTAAGTACCCATTCAAGAAGGCACTATTCATGTCCATATGATGTATGATCCACTCTTTCTGAGCTACTAACAAAATCAACATTCTAATTGTCTCTCGTCTTGCTAATCGTACACATGTCTCTTCATAGTCAATTCCACACTTATGTATGAATCACTTAGCATGTAATCTTGCCTTCTCTCTTTCAACACTCCCATTCTTGTTGAACTTAGTCTTGTAAACCCATTTGGTGTGAATCATTGTCTTGTCATGTGGAAGTTTTGTCAACTCCCAAGTGTCATTCCTGTGAATGGAATCCATATATTCTTGCATGGCTTGCACCCAATCCTCATTATTACATGCATATTCAAAACATGTTGGTTCAAACCCAACGTTGGCTAATAAAGCGAAATTGACTATCTCACTTATTGGGCTTTCTTCATGTGCTTGATTTTCACTCATGTCATAGATATCACTCAATCTTATTAGTGTCCTTGTATAACTTGGAGAAGAATTTCGACTTGAACTTGATACTAAAGAAATTCCTGAAGGGATCCTTGGTGGAGTTAAACCACTAAATACAGAAGCATTAGTTGGTTGCTCATGATCAATATCAACAAGTATATCATCATTTAAAACAAATTTTGTCTCCTCAACATGGCCTTTTTGATGACCATAAAATCCCCCTTCATAAAAAGATACATATCTTGAGACAATTCGCTTGTTAGTGAGAGGACTATACAATCTATAAGCGTTGCTTGTCTCACTATACCCAATAAAAATACATAACTTACTATTTGCATCTAACTTTTTTCTATTTTGATAGGGTACATATACATAATCCATCCAACCAAAAACTTTGAAATGATTAAAATTAGGCCTTTTTAGATACCAAGCTTCATTAGGAGTCGTGGTTTTGGAGTGCACTAGTGGGGCTATGTTGACGATGTACAATGTTGTAGAAACTACATATCCGCAATAAGAATCTCTCAATTCCTTAGTTTGTAACATGTGCCTTGCCATTTCAACCACACTATGATTCTTCCCTTGAGTTGTTCCATTCTGTTGGGGTGTGTATGTGGATGCCCTTCATATCACAAAAACTCTCGAAAGATTTTGAGCATAATTCCCAGCCATGATCAAGAAAAAATTTGATCTTACACCCTTGCTCATTTTGTATGAGTGCTTTGAACTTCTTGAATATATTGAAGGCTTCTCTTTTGGCCTTCAAAAAATATACCCAACAATTTGCTGAGTGGTCATCAATAAAAGTGATGAAATATGATCACTTACCGAGTCATCAATAAAAGTGATGAAATATGATCACTCACCCAAACTCTTAGTCTCTGTTGGACCACATGTGTGAATGAATGAGATGAAGTGGGTGATGAGCCCTCCATGTAAGTGCCCTTTGGAAACTTTTCCCTTGCATGCTTTCCTTTATCACATCCTTCACAACCCTCCTTATGCTCATCTACCTTGGGCAAACAATAAACTAATGCATGGGAGGTTCGAAAATTCAAAGTGTGAAAATTTAAATGCCCATAAGTGAGATTCCATAAGTAACTTGAATACTCATAAGAAATATTTGCAATTTTTCTTTTATATTCATCAAACCTCAAGGGAAACATAGACGATCACCCTATTTCCCTTATTCCTATCATAGATAGTACATGTCTTATTTTCAAACACTACTTTATAATTTTTGTCACATAGCTTCCCAATTCTCAACAAATTATGCTTCAATTGTGAAGTGTAATAAATGTAATGAATACTCGTTATACATTTTTTGTTTGGGCCTCCATAGCTCCTTTGGAAGCAACCTCCAATGGTTTATCATCACCAAGCTCCATCTTGGATATGAAGCTTCCATCTTTTGTTGAAAACAACTTTTCATTCAGTGTCATATGGTTAGAGAATGGAAAATGTAGGTACCAAACATCTTTATTAGTATTCTCACATTTGGCATAAGATAAAAATAAGTGATGTCAAGGATACTTACTACTTTCTTGAGCATAGTTAGAATTTTTACATTCTTTCAATGTGCATTCTCTTTCAAAGTGGTCAAGTAAAATTGAACATTTTTCTTATCAAATCTACCTCTACCTCTTCCTCTCAAACTACCTCTTCCTATTGATCCACCTCTTCCTCTACCTCTTGAAGGATTTTGGTTTTGCCATATACCTTGGCCTTGATTTCTTTTGGCACTATTGTTGCTTGCATCTTCATTGTCAGTAATTTTTCATTTGGAGGAAAGCTTTTTATCTACAACTTCAAGAGTGTCCTTCAATCTTTCTTCATGAGGCATGAGGGATCAAACCTATTGATAAAACTTTAGTTTTGTCAAATTCTTACTTTATTCTATGATTATGGTTACATGATTCCATATAGGTGTTAAACATGTCAATCCCTTTTTAATTAAAACTTCATTACTTATAGGTCCTCGAAGTATAGGCATTTTATTGAGGACCCCTTTGACTCTCACACAATAGTCACTAATACTTTCAGCTTCTTGGATAGTCAAATTATAGAACTCTAGCTTCAATGTGTCAAGCTTGACCACCTTAACTTGACCACTGCCTTGGTAAGCTTATTCTACAGTGTGCCAGCATATTTGGGAGTTGTTTCTCATGATATTCTTGGAAATAAGGTCTTATCATGAGCTATGTGAATGTGAAACAAAGCTTGAACATTCTTCTTCCTTTCTCCATTCCAATCAATTTGGCTCCTCATAAAGCCATTCAAAAATATCCCAGAGATATGTTCCACTAAAAAAGGTAACCATCTTAATGCACCAATAATAATAATGTTTCTTGGTTACAATTAGACATGATTAACTTTGGCTAAATTCCAACAATAAAAATTTAACCCCAAACAATTTTACATGCTCATACCACTTGTATAATATGAAATGGATTATTTAAGAAAACTCATAAACCAAGATAATTATGAATAAAACAACATATAAAAAAACAATGAACAAATCAAACACACCCACTCACTTACCTCAAACCACATGTAAGTGTCATATTAAATCAAAGCCATTAACAACATTGTTATATAGTAGAATTCTTACTAATATTATTATCAATCCACTCACTAACAAATCTACCCACACTTCCAATCACCACCCTAATAATCTGTTGCCCTCATTTTGCAAAGAAAACACAAAATCTTCTTACTTATTTGTGACCAATTACATGACATGATTAACCATTATCCCCAGCACAACCTCTAGTAACCTACTCAAACTTGCAAGTGATACAGTGTGCAAAGCCTCAATGTTTATTTCATTACATGCATGATAATGTGTCATTGAGGTTTCCACTTTCCTTCTAAGGTTACTATTGGTTGTTGCTACTTTTATTGCATCTATCTTTTTCCCTAATTGCCCTAGAAAATAATTCCACTTCCCATGAGACCTTTGGCCTTTTATTTCTGGCTAGAATGAGATCTTTTGCTCATAATATTTCCTGCCCATTTTTTAGTTCATATTACACACTCATGCATAACCCCATTTATAACCTCTAATGATTCTATCATTGACTATCTCTGTTTAGTTCAATGGAATGTAGGTCACTATCTACAAAATCTCCATTGCTAGCATCTTGAGGTGCACTTATAGCCCCATTCAAATGTATTGACTCAAGTGATTGTCTAAGAAATAGGTATGCTTCCTACCATCTTTCTCGTACCTCACCTCTTTCCTTAAGTTGTTGGCTGCTTTGGTTTACAAAAAGCCCTCAATTGCAACATCATTTTTTAAATAATAATGCGAGCTAATGTTTCGCCTTCCAATGAAATATGTGTTGGGTATACGACCAAAGTCCCACATTGACTAGAAGTGGGGAGGAATATAAGAATGGATAAATATCTCCATTAGTATGAGGCCTTTTAGGGAATGTCCAAAAGCAAATCCATGAGGGCTTAGGCCCAAAGTGGACAATATCATACTATTGTGGAGATATGTGGTGTCGAGAGTCCTTACAAGTGGTATGAGAGCCATGCCATGAAGTTAGCCAAGTGGATGAATTCTCGGAATGTCGAACAAAGGTGGTGGGCCCCGGTAATATCACGATGGGATCCGTGGATGAGCTCGGTTAGACAAGCGGTGTCCTCCGGATTCTTCATGGATGTGTCCTGGTCCCAACACGGTGAAGAGGACTTGAGATGAGATAGAGCAAGCTCTCAAGAAAGGTGTTGCTCCATGTAAGGCGTGTGCTTGCAACACGGAGAATCATGGTTGGTAGAGAGTGGACGGATGGATAATAGTTTGAGGGGAGGTGGTCCTTTGTTCGAGGGGAGGATTGTTGGGTATACTACCAAAGTCCCACATTGACTAGAAGTGGGGAGGATTATGGGTATATAAGGATGGACAAATATGTCCATTGGTAGGAGGCCTTTTCCCATAAGTCCAAAAGCAAGTCCATGAGGGCTTAGGCCCAAAGTGGACAATATCATACTATTGTAAAAATATGTGGTGTCGAGAGTCCTTACAATATGTTGTCGAGCAACCATGGTTAGATGGCGTGCAAAAATGAAGAATCTAACCTGTAGATTGTTTGAGGTGTGAGTATATTTATATATAATGTATGTCAACCCCATGACCATTGGTTCTTTCATATTGGAATGGACCTACAAACACATTCTAATATCCTTTTCCTCTCCTTTTTTCAAACTTTGCAAATATTTATCACACATTTGTTGGGAGTGAATGTGATAAGCAATTTATATAATAATTCCATTTCCTTTCTGACCCGATGATGAAGAAGGCCTTTGGTGGTAGCGCTCCTTAGATGGAGTCTTCGTAAAGCATATGGGCCTGTATTGTAGTGTTGACAAACTGAATACGTGTAAGCCCCCTTCTATAATTTCGCAGATAACAGTACTGTGACTTCAACATTTGCATATGATATAAAAAATTCATTTTAGTTATATACACCAATCTTAATTACAACGAATAGTGTGCAGAAGGACCAAGAGGCTATTGAAGGGCACTTTTGTAATAATCTATTTAAATCTTCTTAAAATAATAAAAACAATTTCATTTTTAGGAATTGTAACTTTAATAACCAGAACTTCAATTTTTTTCCCACCTTTATAAATAAAGTGTAATCTTTTTATTTAAAAATGGGGAGAAATTAGTCCTACTAATATAAGTGGGATCTTTAATAACAAGAAGGTTGAGAAAAGTACACAAAATAGTTTTTAATTTTCAACAATGCTAGGGGCCCCAATGTAAGATACACAAAATAGTTTTTAATTCTCAACAATATTAGGGGCCAATGCATGAAATTATTTGTGATAAGCTCACTTCTTGTTCAAATTTATATTGTTTAATTTTATGATAGGCGAAGAAGTGCATTTTTCAATACTAATTAGGGAGACAATGTTGCTTTGTAGGAAGCTTATGATGGTCATGTAATGGGGAACTTATACAGATGCATTTGAGGATAGGAGGATACCCTCAATAGCTTATCTAATTTTTGAATAGTTGATGTTCTCTAATAATATATAGAAAAGATAAGGAGATCAAACAAGTTAAAGTGATCAATTTGCAATTAATAAACTATTATTTAGTTAATATGACTACATATATGAGTATACTATCAATATAAATATCATACTATGTTAACAATTGTATATTAAATTATATTAAAAGGTAAATTAAAAATAAATAATTAGATAGCCCTCAAAGGGCCACTCAATTGGCAATGGTCATTGAAATGAAGTTTTATTCTATTAATATAAATATCATAATGTTTAAAAAATTTATATTAAAATGTAAACTAAATATAAGTAATTATACTAGGAAGATAGTTGGTCAAATGCCTATCATTCATCTTTTGGGTGCTAAAATGGATCTATGTGTAGGCCTAAAGTCTATAGAATCTACTGTGTGATACTAAAATGGCATAGCTCTTGATTCCTTTACTCACCAAATCGATATATATATGTGTGTAATAATAACAACATTTTTAGAAATAAATTAGTCTAAGTTTATTTTAAATTTAAAGTTATTAAATAAAAAAATAGTTTTTTATATAAAAATAATATAAGATATACAAATGGTGTTATTAAATTAATTTAAAATAAATTTAGCTTAATATTCAATTTAATATTAAGTTGGAAAAGGGAAGATTTTTTTTTTTACTATGCCAAGATTTGAAGAATTTTAGACATGTAGGGTGTACAAAGATTTGGGGAATTTCTATATCTTTTTGAAACCAATCTCACCTTAATCCTTTTGTTAGTAGTTTTTGAACTTACACCTTGTTTTTGGCTTGTGAAAATGCTACAAGAGAATATGCAGATTCCTCATGAACTCTTTTGGCTCATTAGTGAAGAGGGATACCTTCATTGTTAGAATCTCCTTAGTGAATACAACATTACCAATGATGTCATGATTTACATTGTAGAAATAATTCAAAGTGAATCCAAAGGGAGGGGTGAATCTAGTCAACCACACTAAGCTTGTTTAAATATATTAAGGAATATTTGAAGTATGGAAATTTATCTTAATTTTTAGAAACCTTGGTGAACCTCACTAGTCCATAATATGTCATCTATAAAATGTTTGGTGGTGTTTCTATAAAAACATTAAAATTTATAATAACCTTATGTAGTCTCTATATAAAATTGTAGTGATTTTTAAGGTAAAATAACCAATATTTTTTGGAAAAAGATTACAAATTTTGCCCTGAAAACCAAGGCCTAATTCACCCAACCATAAATATCCTTCTATATCTACATTTGTGGTGCACAACAAGAGCAATTGTGGTGCACAACACCTTCTCTTGAGGTGAAATTTTTTTCATATGCTTTCATAGCTACAAATTATGAACAGGAAGTGATTATTTAGTGTTTCAATGAGTTTTGAAGTTTATCATAAACTCTCTAGGAGTGGGTTCATTAGAGTTGGTCCCTAGATGTTGTCTTACATTTCTAGTCAAAAGGTTTTTCTATTGTTATTTTTTCAGAAGTTATAAGATTAGTAGAAGGTTTATGGTTAGACATCAATTTATCTTATAAGATTTCATAAATTTGTTCAGTTGCTTCATCAAAATTGAGTTGGAAAGGATTAAAAAAGGAATTAAGACATTTATTGAGGTTTGTATCAAAGTGGACTTTAGTAAAACATTTCCAAAAAATCCTCCTTAAATGGGAAAATAACTTTTGTTTCCAGGTAATGGATTATGAAAATACAACTTACCGTTGAAGATATTTCAAGTAGCTTGGACACCTTCAGAATGTTTTCCCATATTCACAATGAAGCCAATAAGATTAATGGTGGATGGAAATATCCACAATGACCCAATGTTTCTATGCCCATTCAGGCTCATTAGTCCATAAATTATGAGAACTAGGAGACACACTACTCCTCATACTCATGACATTCCATCTTAATCAAGAGGAAGCTAATTAGTCATCATTTGGCATATGTAAAGAGTGGGCAAAATTCTATCCAACAATCACACCATTTAGATAGTGACAAGGAGCCAAGAAATATTCAAGGGTAATGGAAGCATCTCATGGTAATATAGTGGTTGTATCAAAAAATCCATCACCTTTACCTAGGAAGGGAAACAAACAAAGAAAATCTAGTCTTAATAGGAAAGCAAGAAAGACAATATAATGTTTTGTCTCCCTTTAGTTTTATTCTATCTCCCTTGAGTTTGAATATGCTACATCTTAGGAGAAAACACTTGTTTTTAACCATTAATCCCATTAGAAATATGTAAGGAAAGTTTATGTTAAAGAAATAATGTCAAATAAATGAAGAAATTATAGGTATTAGATTAATCTAGTTTTCTATTACTGACATTAATATTAATTATTAGCATACTTCCATCTTAACATTTAATTTATCAAGAGTTAATAAAACCAAAATGCACAAAGCATCAAAATGTTATAGTAAACCATAAAGATATATTCTTCTGGTTTGATTTTTGAGTCTCTTGATTAACCATTTACCAATGGGGTGAAAACCCTTTTTCCTTGCGCACCAAAATTCATTGTGATTTAGCATTAACCCCAAATTCCCCTTGTCTTGAAGTTTAGAGTTGTTTCTTATTAGAAAATGAAGACATTCCATCTTTGGGATAAATAATACAACTAATAAATACACTTGAAAATGTTACTTACCTTTAACTTTGTATGTGAGAGGAGAGATACTGGATATAAATAATGAATTATATTAAAAAAATCATGAAAAGTAATCACCTCATGAATTTGTAGATTCACAATTTACCTAAAACCCTAAAATTATTCATGGGCTTCAACTATCTTGTTGGAAGTGTGACCTAAACTACAAGAATACCTAAAAACAACTATATTAAACAACATAAACTAAATTCAAATAAAATATTATGTTGAAAATATAATAATGTTAAAATGGGTACACGAGATTCTTTTATTTATGAGACAAGTGACTAGTCTCCATGTAAAGATCTTACTACTAAAGTCTACAAAAATGTATATATTCTAGCTCTTTTGAATTTGAATATATGAGATGTTAAGCAGAAATATATGCTCTTGACTTTTAAACTCACTCAAGCTATATACCTATATGGAAAGTTTATATGAAAGAAAAAATTTAGAATAAATGGGGAAATTATAGGTAATACAATAAGCTTGTTTCCTACAAGTAACATTAATTACTATTAGCATTAATATTAATTATGAGTATAACATTAAATCTATTGAGCTTAGGAAGAATTTAATTTATGCAAACCTCATTGTATAATCTTAGGAAATATTTGCAACTTGAGATATTTGACTCCTCTCAATATTAAGTTAAAATAAATTAATGTGTTGAATCCAAAATAATTTTTTGTTGGTTATTTATAAGATAAACCCCTATTTAGATCCTTTAAGAAGAGATTCATTTTAATTCTGTCAAAACAAATGTGCCTTTGACTCTCACAACTCTTTAAGGTTTAGAGTTAAGGTGGTCAAAATCAAGTTCATGGTCATTTAGGAGGTCAAATTTTACAATATGATTGAAAAAATGAGTATAAAATACCCCATAATTCACAACACTACAACCAAACAGGGAATATAAGTCAACATTTTAATGGGTGTATGAGACTTCTTTATTTGTGGAACTATATAACAATCTCACTATTAATATCTGCACAAATTTACATAATCAACCTTATTTCAATATAAATAGATAAAAATGTTACATAGAAATATGAATATCATCTTAAAAATTAAACCCATTCAAATTATACATATAATTATTTTTTACATGAAAAAAATAATGTCCCATAAATAACAAAATTATAGAAATTAAATTAAACTTATTATTAACCACTAAAACTAATTCACTAAAACTAATTCAAAATTTACTTGAATATACCCCATCTTAAGATAAAATTTAGAGGATTAAAAGTTCATAAATAAATTTAAAATTTGATCCCTTGAAACAATTTTTTTCCAGAGTAGAATAGACCTATAAAGCCGACAATAAAGCTGATGGAGCCGACTTCTGATTTTCAAATTTTGAGTCGACATAATACTACATCTTTTTAGTATAGAAAGGTATATATTGAGGTTTTGTGAAAATCAAGACCCGTGACGGTGAGCGTTTCCATATGGTAGTTGAGACACAATTCACCAGAATCAGTGTAATAGTAATTGTGAACTTCTTTATACTCTTGGAAACAATGGTTGAGCCAACAAGCCCCCGGAGTGATGATGTATCACTAAACAACCCTAATCCTATTCTAGGAATGGGCACACATCTGGTTCGCTCCCCGAGTGACGAAGAAGAATCAGTAAACAGTCATGGCAGCTCTATTTCACCTCGCGGTAGTCCTTCTTCATACATCCAACTAGGAATACCTCCAAGTCCTGTTCAACACTATTACGTTCTCCCCACTAGTGATGATGAACTTACTGCCGACCAGCTCGACGAATTGCTAGAGCCTTTGGGTTTTGTCACAGTTGGGCTGCCTGTTGTGTTGCCTGCTGAAACGGTAGCAAGTTTACCTGTCGTTCAATTCAACAAAGTAGAAGCCAACGATGTAAAAGGAGTTGAAATGTGCACAATTTGCTTGGAGGAATTTGAGGATGGTAAGAACGTAGTACAACTGCCATGTTCCCACATTCTGCATCCTCAATGTGCTGCCCAATTGTTTAGAAACACAAATCAATGCCCTCTCTGTCGGGGCGAAGTTTAAATTGAAATGAAGTAAATGAAGTAGAATTGAAATTTACATATTCAGGATTTAGTTGGTTATTTCTCTGATCTAATTATTTTTTCAATGAAATATTTTACCTTTAATTAGTTTAAGTACAATTTACTATTTAATCACTAATTAAGTACAATTTACTATTTAATCACAGTTTCAAAGTAAATAAAATATTTATAATACTTTTAATTAACTTTATAAGATAGGGTATTGCTACAATAATTTTAAAAATTTATTATAAATTACAATAAATTAACATTATTTTTAAATTTACTATATATTATTTTTTTTATATTTGAAATATTAGTAAATGAAGTAAATGTTTTTTTAATAAAATGTTGTAATGGCCAAAGAAGAAATCTCAATACACTAGATATTTTTCAAATAACTAAAAGTTTGTTATACAGCAATACCAAAACTAGACCTATATTTAGAACAATGAGTTATGAATAAATTGAAATTATAAGACAAATGAATGGTTGTATCTAAAAAATTAAAGTAATAAAACAACAATATTTATATTCACGATCAACTATTTAACAATTTTGGGAAATCTATATTCACTCAATATTAAGATTTCATTTATTGTATTGGTGAACTAATGGTTAAGATAGCTTTTGTTGGTGAAATAATGGTCAAGATTCATATTGAGAAAACAGATAGTTCTTATGGCACCCACATTTAAATCTTGGAGATTACATTTTCTTGTTGTTGTTGTTTTAGTAGGTTTAGCTTTATGAGGGATTGTATACACCTATTATTTATGGGTCATGAGTCTATCTAAGGAAGACCAAATATCAAATTCTTGAATTTTGTATATTTGTGGTTCAATGTGATAAGATAATTTACAAATAGTCAATATATCTAGAAAAAGAAAATAAAATGCATGAAATTTTGACAATTCTGGAAGATTTCTATCCTTGTAAGAGGCAACCTGTAAACCAACAATGGAAATCTTACTATTGGTCATGGTCTCACTCAGAAATGAGCAACACCTAAGTATGCAAAAGAGGGAATCCTTGTTCTGTGTTGCTTCTTTCTTCTATAGATCTCTTGAAGGTGATGGATGGTCTCAATTTTCCTCATTTTCCATTACATTAAAACTTGGTAGTTTTATAAGTTTTTTTTTTGGCAACAACTCTAATAATTTTTTTTAATTTTCACGGCTCATAACTTGATGTTTTCCTTTAGTACCTATTTAAGGAATTTCTATTTAAATAAAGTATATATTTATTGCTTTCCTTTTTAATACATTCTCATATTTAATATTTATTTTATGACTTTTCCTCAGTAACTATTGTGAATAAAAATATTTTTCTTATGAGATAGAAACTACATTTCAAAAATCACTCCAAACAATCATTGCTCATTTTCATCTTCATAGAACTCAATAAATGATTCTCTGCAATTTGACCTGAATAGGAAGGTTTAACATGTTATAACTTGGACATTCCCTTTTTAAACCCCTACATTGAACAACAAGAATGGGTAAATTATCCATTCTAAAATCAAATCAAACAATTCATCTCTTTGTTAGTTGAATTGGTGAATGGCTTATTTCGGCCATCCTTTGTAGTCAACATTATCTTCTTGTCTATACTTTTTTTCATAGAGCTATCAATTTTTTTGTGATTGTCTTTTTGTTCCTCCATCAATTATTTATTGCATCATAGGCTATGGTATAATTCTACCTGTAATGTTGTTACCAAGGACATACTTGAGGAAAATTTCTGCTCTAGGCTCCACATACAGTTTTATACCTTTTGCTACTCCGTTGAGGTTGCCAGACTGTATACGTATTCTATCAGTCTTATCTTCAAATCCAATGAAATTTTTGGAGTAATTTCTTGATCGTAAGCTCCAACCTTCATTGAGATGCTACGACTTTCTGGTGATATAGCCTCCAAAGCCCAATTGTTTCTTTCATTATATGAATGGTCTTGTATCAACGAGGTTGCCACTTGTCTTTTTGAAGTGACTATTGGTTGGTGTTACATTTATTGCATCTAGATTGTTCCATAATTGGTAGTCACAAAAATTCCACTTCTCATGGGACCTTCAGTCGTTCATTTCTTACTGGAATGAGCTCTTTTGCTAATAGGATTTTCGATCCATCCTTTCATAATTCATTCATACTACACACTGATGCATATCCCCATTTGTAACCTCTACTCTTTCTATCGTCAACACTGTCTTTCTTTAGTTCAACTGAATGCATGTCACTATCTGCAACATCTTGAGGCTCACTTATATCCCCATTCAAGTGCATTGGTTCAAGTGATTTTCTAGCATAGAGGTCTCCTTCCCTACCACCTTTGTGGTATCTTACCTCGCTCCTCAAGTTGTTGGCCCTTTTGGCTTTCAGAATGGCCTGAAGTTCAGCTCTTAAGCTATCAACTATTGCTTCTTTTTCTTCAAGTTCTGTGAGTCAAGTGATTTTTTAAGAAAGTGGTCTCCTTGCCCGCCATCTTTGTGTTAACTCACCTCGCTTCTCAAGTTGTTTGCTCTTTTGGCCTTCACAAAGGCCTGAAGTTCAATTGTTAAGCTATCAACTATCGGTTCTTTTTCTTGAAGTTCCAAACCCGTTTTAGGATCAACGTGATTTCCATACCCATGAAATATCTCTCATATTCTAATAGATATAGAATGTCAACTACTCCAGGTTTCTCTCCTGAAATCTTATGGTTCAATGGAGATTGAGAGAGAATAAATAAGTAGAGACTGTCATTTAATTAAAACAGAGAACTAAACAAATACACAGGCATAACACCAGTAAAAGTGAGACAAAGCTCACACACAACTTCATAAATCTATTTGATCAATTACATCACACTTATATAGGAAACTCATGCAACCAATTCCTAACCACTCACAACTAATTCTGTTCAACCACTCACAACTAATTCTAACTAATTCTATTTCTGCATTATTATCACATCCTACCTTAATGGAGAAATGGATTTTCTACAACAGCTAACTGACTTCTAAAAACTTCAAATTTGATTTTACCAAGGGGCTTAGTAAATATGTCAGCCACATTATCCTTGGTGTTACAAAATATCAATCCAATTTCATTTGACTCAATTTTCTCACGTATAAAGTGTTACTGTAACTCAACATGTTTTCTTCTAGCATGGTAAACTGGATTATGTGCTAATTTGATAGCACTCTCATTATCACAATTGATACATGTTGCACCACTTTGCGCTTCTTCAATATCTGCAAGAATTCTCCGCAACCAAATAGCTTCACAGGTGGCATTGGTCAAAGCTTTGTACTCTGATTCTGTTGATGATAACGAAACAGTTGGTTGTTTCTTACTACTCCAAGATATGACCCGTGATCCAATATGAAATGCATAGCGAGAGGTAGATCGTCTGTCATCTGGATTTCCTGCCCAATCTGAATCAGAAAAACCTGTCAGTGCAACATGAGATACATCAGTATACATAATACCAAGATTTACTATTCCCTTTAAGTATCGGAGAACTTTCTTTGCAGCATTCCAGTGATTTCCTGAAGGCTTAGCCATGAATTGACTAAGGATACTGACCGAGTATTCAATGTCTGGTCTCGTAGTGGTGAGATAGTTCAAACTTCCCACTAACTGACGATATAATGTTCCATCTACCTCTTTCGATCCATCTTCTTCGTACAACTTTGCATTCTGTTCTAAGGGAGTTTACATAGCTTTGCAATCTGTCATATTGAACTTTTTAAGATTCTCCTTTGTATATTTGCTTTGAGTGATCAAAGTTTTACCAGGTTCTCTCCATACCTCAATTCCTAAGCAGTAATGCATTTCACCCAAATCTTTCATTTCAAAATCCTGTGACAACTGAACTTTAATTTCTTCAATTAACTTGTGAGCACTGCCTGTTATAATGAAATCATCCACATACAAAGATATTAAAGCAACATTTCCTTTTTCATCTTTCTTAACATACAAGTTAGGATCATTTTTTATTTTCACAAATCCATTCTGAAGAAAGAAGGTATCAATCTTTGCATACCATGATCTTGGTGCCTGTTTCAAACCATGCAATGCCTTTCTTAACCTGCAAACTAGATGCTCCTGTCCCTGTTTGACAAACCCTTCAGGTTGAACCAAATAAACTTCTTCCTTTAAATCACCATTTCGAAAAGCAGATTTGACATCCAATTGATGTATATTCCAATTATGTTTTGTGGCTAAGGCAATCAGTAATCTAATTGTATTCAACTTAGCTATTGGTGCAAAAGTGTCTTCATAATCAATTCCCTCCTTTTGAGCATATCCTTTTGCTACTAATCTTGCCTTAAATTTATCAATTGTACCATCTGCTTTAAATTTCATTTTGTACAACCATTTGCTTCTAATTGGAACTTTATTTTCAGGAAGTTCCACTAATTCCCATGTTTGATTTTTCATAATAGAAGCATACTCATCATTCATAGCATTAATCCATGGTTCATGTTGTTTAGCCTGCTCATAATCAATTGGTTCTTCAACATTCATTATATTAGACATTAAGGCATAGTCTCTATACCTTGCAGGAAGCCGAGTCTGTCGGGATGACCTTCTTGGTGCTTCAATGCCTGTGGGTGTTCCATCCATGACTCGTCGGCTTTGAGGTGAATCACCCCCTTGTGATGACTCACTGCTGCTAGATGTGCTCATACTGCTGCTATCATCCTGATCCTGTACTTGTACCTGTTCCTGTTCCTGCTTAATCAAAGTATCAAGTTTGATATATGCATCATTAGAAATATGCCATGTATCATTCTTTGTATTACTTTTATCAGTCTGCTCATGAAGCAATACATCACGACTTGCAAATAGTTTATGGGAACTTGGATCAAACAATTTATAGGCTTTTTGATTCGTACAATATCCAATGAAAACACACTTGATGGACTTGGCATCAAGTTTTCTTCTGTTAGCCTTAGGAATATGAGCAAAAGCAGTACATCCAAAGACTTTGAAATGACTCACATCAGGTTTAAAACCATGAAGAACCTCAAAAGGAGTTTGAAAAACTAATTGCTTAGTGGGACATCGATTCTTCAGATAAACAGCAGTGTTAATGGCTTCTGCCCAGAAACCATTAGAAATGTTCTTACCTTGCAGGATACTACGAGCAGATTCCACCAAGGTTCTATTCCATTGCTCAGCAACACCATTTTGCTGAGGGGTATGTGGCACTGTG
>APFE030287818.1:0-11766 GCA_000404065.3 Pinus taeda | reverse complement strand
TAACATGGCTTTGGCAGCCCCTACGATGGATCTGTTCTTCCTCTCCGCAACCCCGTTCTGCTGGGGGTTGTAAGGAAATAGTGAACTCCCTCCTAATGCCTACCTCCGCACAATAATCAACAAACTCTCCAAGGGTGTACTCTCCCCCATTGTCCAACCTCAGGGACTTGATCTTCCGACCTGTCCGTGTCTCCACAAGAGCTCTAAATTCCTGAAACCGCTTGAAGACCTCACTCTTGGTCTTCAAGAAATAAATCCAGGTCCTCCTGGAGTGATCATCAATGAATAAAACATAGTACTCATATCCACTCAAGGAAACATGAGGCATCCGACCGCTCACATGAGAATGTATCAAATCAAGTATCCGAGTCGCTCTCCTGTCACTGCTCGGAAAAGGGGATTTGGAAAACTTGCCCATAGCACATCCTCTGCAAGTATCAAAGTGATCAGTATTGAAATCTAGCATACCTCTAGTGATCTCCCGCAAGGTCCTCAAGGCTCCATGATACATATGTCCCATCGTGCGGTGCCAAATCTGACACTACTCAGAACTGCTAGCTCTGGTGTTGGTACTACTACTCAATGCCAAAAGGGGCTGGAATGCAAACCTGTACACCTTTGCATGGCATACACCTATCACTCTAGTTGACTTAGGTGGAGCGCCCCTGGGATACATCAACACCTGTCCTCCCCTGAACAGTACCTTATATCCTCTGTCCTCTAAAGCTGAGACAGATATGAGGTTCTTCCTCATCCCTCGCACATAAAGAACCTCTGTCACTTTCAAGAGAGGTTTGGACTCCCTCTGAAATGTCAGTGTCCCCACCCCTACTCCTCTAACAATTCTGTCATCACCGAGTACTACCTTTACATGAGTGTCACTCTCTGAAAGCTCTGAGAAGTACTCACGGACTCCTGCCATATGACGTGAAGCCCCACTGTCTACATACCAGATACCTGTAGATGCTCCGCTAATCGAGGGAAAAGCCTGCTCCCTCTGAACCTGTATGGCAGGTGATCCTGCACTAGAGGACTCACACATAGTGAACGCAAACTCCCGGTCAAAACAACCTGCAAAATCCTCAATCTCTGCTGAAGCTGCCAAACTCTGGTCCTTCCCCTTCTTTTTCTTCTTGTCCGGACACACAACTACATAGTGTTCCATATTTTGAAAATTCCAACACTTCAGCTTGGAATAGTCCTTCTGTGTGTTTACCTGTTTACCTTTACCGTTGCCTTTGCGCCCACCACTGCTTGTGGAAGCCTGCTTCTTCCCTTTGCCTTTCTTGCCTCCTGCCACTAGTGCTACATCCTCATCCTGCTCAACTCGCTTGGCTTCCCCAAGCTGACCTTTCCTGATCTATGTCTGAATGCAATCATCCCAAAACCTCTCCCATGTGGGAAGGGTCTCACGTGCACAAACCCCATCAGCAAAGTTCATCCATGAACGGGGGAGGCCATTTACTGCAATCCGCAGCAACTCAGTGGGTGGAATGGCCTCTCCAATCGCTGCCAACTCATGTCTCACATTAGTAATCTTAGTGAGATATCGAGCTGCACTATCATTGCCCATCTTAATGCTTTTCAGTTTCTCCTTGAGAACCATTTTCCGGTTCTCATTGGTACTGTGGTAGAGATTGGACAATGTTGTCCACATCTCATGGGCATTGCTCTTTCCTTTCACATGAGGAATGCAATGGTCTTTGATTCCTTCTAGAATCAGCCTCTTACTCTTGTTGTTCTTTTTATTATATGCAGTCAACTGAGTAACATCAGTAGGCACAACAACAGGGGTTTGTGTGGTATGCACCATGATATCCCAGACTTCTACCTCCTCAAAGATACTCTGCATTCTCTCCTTCCAAACGCTGTAATTTGCATGCCCATCCAAACTATCCTCCACCATCAATCCCAATGACATCCTGTTGTCCTAAAACTCAAAAATAGCACTGATGCAGTAAAGATAAAACCTGTTGTTTATGAAAAATCAGCTTGCTGGAATTTTCTGAGTTAAAAATCAGCTTGCTAGAATTTTCTGAGTGAAAAATCAGCAGCTGTAATTTTTCTCTTTTGCTGTCCAAAACTGCCCTTCAGCACTCAAGCTCTCATACCATGTTAAAATTTCTGATTTCCCACCCCGGTTTTCAGTTTCTCCTTATTTCTCCCATGTAGTTAAATGCCCTTTCCCATAACCATACATTCAACAAGTTGAAAAAAAAAAATTGTTGAAAACAAAAATTGTGGAAATTTTATAGAATGCTGGAAATTGCAGAAATAAAAATCAGCAGTAATAAACAGTCATTAAAACACATTAAAACATTGATATTTTTGTTCAATGTGACCCTCGAAAAACCCCCTACAACTCTTGGGGAAAACCAGTTTGAGAGCTCTTTTTATTTATGAAAAAAGTCTTTTTAGAGCAAGAAAATTTCAGCAAAAATTACAGCAAAATAATTATTTTTTTTCAGCAAGCAAACTTATCCGTCTTCAGTCCAACAGACCACCTGGAAACTTCTCAGTTTTCAGCAAAAAAATCAGCTTTTTCTGCTTGTTCTTGCTGTTGTTCTGCTTGTCTTTATGTTGTTCTAATTTTGCTGAAGAGCTACCTGGTATGTGTGCCAAACTGCTGCATGTTTCTCCTTCTTTTCCAGAAATCTCCCTTGCTCTCTTGCTCTCCTTCTCCCAATCTGCTCATGAAAGAATGAATGATCTTTTCCTCCTTTTCCTCCTTTAATATAACTCCAAGTGACTTTTGGGTGATCCAAGTGACTTTTGGGTGATCTCTAAATCCAATGGCTGAAATAGATTTAGATCAATGGTTCAGATTAAATGCACATTTAAACCTCACTTTCTTTTATTTAATTCACCCCACTTTAATAAAGACCCACATAGTCATTTATTTCCAAAGTCATTTTTTCCTTTCTAATTTTTCATTGATTTTATAAAAGTCACTTTAAAATTGGACTTAGTAACTTTATCACTTAAAGTCACTTTTAAATTAGATTTTAACTTTATATAAATTATAAAGTCAATTTAGGAGAAAAATTAAAATCTTTTGGACACTTTTCCCTAGGCCAAAGATCAAAGCCTAAGGGAACCACCTGTCCTCTCGTACCAAATTTCAACATTTATATGCTTTAATTCAATATCCTTCTTCTGCACCAAATCTCTAATGAAGTGATATTTCACGTCAAAATGTTTTGTCGTGGTGTGATGAAGTGTGATGAACTCTATTCTTTCCTAACTTGATGGCACTTATATTATCACAATAAATCAGTGTAAGTTGAACTTGTTTTTCTCCAATTTCTTCCAAAAAAATTCTGAGCCAAAGAGCTTGTGTACCTTACCTGCAACATACTCTGCTTCTATGAATGAGATGGCAGCAATGCTTTGTTTTTTTGAGCTCCATGTAATCAAACCAGAACCAAAAGAGAAACAATTCTGAGATGTGGACTTGCGGTCTTCAAGACTACCGCCCGAATGTCAATCACTAAATCCAACAAGATTGAACATTTCAGAAGAGTAGTAATGAATACCAAATTTTAGAGTGCCTTTCACATACCTTAAAACCCTCTTCGCTACCTTCATATGTATTTGAGGTGGATTTGTCATATATCTTGAAACAAGTGAAACTCAATATGTAATATGAGGCCTTGTGTGGGTTAGAAATATCAAGGTCCCCACAATACCTCTGTAAGTTTTCTCATCAACTAAATCAGCACCATCATCTCTATATAACACCTGTCCATGAGCACTTGGAGTACACGATGGATGAAAATCAAGCATATCAAATTTATTTAGCATATCGTGTGCATAATTTATGTGACAAATGAAAATCTCATCCTTACATTGATAAACCACCATTCCTAGAAAATATTTCATGATGCCTAGATCTTTCATCTCAAATTCATTCATCATAGAAGCTTTGAATTTATCATTCATCTTAGAACTACTACCCATATACAATAGATCATCAACATACAAACTTATGATTAAAATATCAATACCTTCTTGTTTGTAGTAAACGGTAGGATCATTCTTACTTCTCTTGAAGCCATTTTCCTAAAAGTATCGATCAATCCTTGCATACCACGCTCTAGGTGCTTGCTTAAGGCCATACAAAGCCTTCTTCAACTTGTAGACATTATTCTCCTTTCTTTCCACTTAAAAACCTTGTGGCTACTCCACATATACTTCCTCTTCTAAGTACGCGTTCAAGAAGGCAATTTTCACATCCATATGATGTATGCTCCACTTTTTATGAGGTGCTAATGAAATCAACATTCTAATGGTCTCTTGTCTTGCTACTGGTGCAAATGTATCTTCATAATAAATTCCATACTTCTGTGTGAATCCTTTAGCGACTAATCTTGCTTTCTGTCTTTCAACACTCCCATCACTGTTAAATTTAGTCTTATAGACCCATTTGGTGCCAATCTTTTTCTTGTCATGTGGAAGCTTTGTCATCTTCCAAGTGTCATTCCTTTGAATGGAAACCATCTCTTCTTGCATGGCTTGCATCCAAACCTCATTAGTACATGCATATTCAAAACATGATGGTTCAAATTCAGCCTTGGCTAATAAAGCAAAATTGACTATCTCACCTATTGGGCTTTCTTCATGTGCTTGATTTGCACTCCTCTCATAAATATCACTCAATCTTCTTAGCTTCCTTGTAGAACGTGGAGAAGAAGTTGGACTTGAACTTGATGTTGAAGAAATTGATGAAAGGCTTCTTAGTGGAGTTAAGCCACTAGTTACAGAAACATTACTTGGCTGCTCATGATCATTATCAACAAATATATCATCATTGAAAATAGATTTTGTTTTCTCAACATGGCATTTTTGATGACCATAAACTCCCCCTTCATAAAAAATTACATCTCTTGAGATAATAAGCTTGTTAGTTAGAGGATTATACAATTTATAAGCCTTGCTTGTCTCACTATACCCAATAAAAATGCATAACTCAATCTTTGGATCTAATTTTTTTCTATTTTGATCACGTACATGCACATAAGCCAAACAACCAAAAACTTTGAAATGATTAACATTAGGCCTTTTTCCATACCAAGCTTCCTAAGGAGTCATATTTTTGAGTGCACTCGTGGGGCTACGGTTGAAGATGTATACTGCTGTAGCAATTGTATCCCCCAAATAGGAGTTTCTCAATCCCTTAGTTTGTAGCATGCATAGTGCCATTTCAGCCACAATACGATTTTTTCTTTGAGCTATGCCATTCTGTTCGGGTGTGTATGTTGTAGCATGTTGCCTCTTGATGCCATTCATATCACTATAACTCTCAAAAGCTTTTGAGCAGAATTCTCCTCCACAGTGAGTCCACAAGAATTTGATCTTGCACCCCTCTCATTTTCTACAAGGGCTTTGAACTTCTTGAATGTATCGAGGGCTTCACTTTTGGCCTTCAAAAATTATACCCAATAGTTTCGCGAGTAATCATCAATAAAAGTGATGAAATATGATGACTTACCCAAACTCTTAGTCTCGATAGGACCACATATGTATGAATGAACAAGCTGAAGTGGGTGATGAGCTCTCCATGCACTACCCTTTGGAAACCTTTCCCTTGCATGCTTTCCTTTAGCACATCCTTTACAAACCTCCTTATGCTCTTCTACCTTGGGCAAACCCGAAACTAATGAATGTGAGGTTAGAAACTTCAAACTCTGAAAATTTCAATGCCCATACCTGAGATGCCATAACCAACTTGAATCCTCATAAGCCATATTAGCAAGATTGCTATTATGTTCATCAAACCTCAAGGGAAACATCCTATTTCTTGTCATAGGCACAACATTGATCACCCTATTTGCCTTATTCTTATCATAGATAGTACATGTCTTATTTTCAAAGACTACTTTATAATTTTTCTCATAGAGTTGCCAAACACTCAACAAATTATGCTTCAATTGTGGAGTATAATAAATGTCATGAATACTCTTTATACCTTCTTTTGTTTGGACCTCCATAGCTCCTTTGGCAGCAACCTCCAATGACTTATCATCACCAAGCTGGATCTTGGATTTGAAACTTCCATCCTTTGCTCAAAACAACTTCTCATTCCGTGTCATATGGTTAGACCATTGAGAATCTAGGTACCAAACATCTTTACTAGTATTTTCACCTTTGGCATAAGATAAAAATAAGTGATATCGAGGATACTCACCACTTTCTTGAGAATAATTAGCATTTTTACCTTCTTTCAATCTGCATTCTCTTTCAAAGTGACCATACATGTTACAATGGTAACATTGAACATTTCTCTTATCAAATCTACCTCTACCTCTTCCACTTCAGCCACCTGTTCCTCTACCTATTCAATACTTTTGGCTTTTCCATTTACCTTGACCTTGATGGCTTTTGGTACTGCTGCTACTTGCATCTCCGTTCTTTGTAATTTGTAATTCAGAGGAAAAACCTTTCTCTACAGCTTCAAAGGTTTCCTTCAATCTTTCTTCATGAGACATCAAAGATCCAACCAATTCATCAAACTGTAGTTTTGTTAAATCCTTAATTTCTTCCATGATTATTACAACATGATTCCATCTATGTGTTAAAGATCTCAATACTTTTTTAATTAAAACTTCATTACTTACAACTTCTCCAAGTGTAGCCATTTTATTGACCACATCTTTGATCCTCACACAATAGTCACTCATACTTCCATCTTCTTGCATCTTCAAATTCTCGAACTCTCTCTTCAATGTCTGAAGTTTGACCACCTTAACTTGATCACTACCTTGGAAAGCTTCTTGTAGAGTCTCCCACGTAGCTTTGGTAGTTTTTGCTCCTCATATTCTTGGAAATAAGCTCTTATCAAGAGCTATCTGAATGTGAAACAAAGCTTGAGCATTCTTCTTCCTTGCTTCCTTTCTTGTTGTTCTTACATTCGCTGTAAGAGAATTCCAATCAGCTGGCTCCTCATATCCTCATTCAATAATATCCCAAAAATATTTTCCAATAAAAAAGGTTAGCATCTTAATCAACCAATAATCATAATCGTTCCCATCAAATTCTGGAACTAGCATCTCGTTAGAATTCGACATGATTAACTTTGGCGAAATTCCAACAATACAACTTTAACCCAAAACAATTTTACTTGCTCTGATACCACTTGTAGAATATGAAATGAATTATTTCAACCCAATTGAGAAGCCAACAATACTATGAAGGAAAAATACATAAAAAAAAGATAAAACAATTAAAAAACATAGTTACTGTGTGAGCTAAGAAATGTTGCAAATATCATATATTAATTCAACTATTAACTACATTCTTATATAGTAAAACTATTACTAAAAACAACTCTGAAACAAATCTCCTGACATCACAGCTAATTTACAACACTTTCCAGCAGTGACCACCCTAATAATGTGCTGCTTTAATTTTGCAGTGAACACAAAATCTGCTCGCTACTTTGTCATCATTTTACATAACTAATTGAGCATTATTCCGAATAGAAATTACATGACATGATTAAGCATTATCTTGAAAACTCCCCTGTAATGCTTAATGAGGGTTTACTATCTTATATAGTAGTGCCAAAAATTGATCTTTTGTAACTTCTTTGGTGAAGGTATCCCCTAGCAGATCCTTGGTATTTATGTGTTTCAATTCAATATACTTCATGTGCACCAAATCTTGAATTAAGTGATATTTCATGTCAAAATGCTTTATCTTGTTGTGATGAACTAGGTTCTTTTATAACTTGATTCCACTTACATTATCACAATAAATCACTATAAGTTGAATTATCTTTTCTCCCATATCTTCTAAAAAAAATTGTGAGCCAAAGAGCTTGTGTACATGATGAGGTAACTGCAACATACTCTGCTTGTGTGGATAAGAGGAGAAAAATGCTTTGTTTCTTTGAGCTCTAGGTAATCAAACTAGAACAAAAAGAGAAACAATTTCCAAATGTGGAGACATGGACTTAAGGTCATCAATACTACCTCCCAAATCTTAATCACTAAATCCAATAAGATTGAAATTTTGAGAAGAGTAGCAATAAATACCAAAATTTAGAGTGCCGTTCACATTACCTAAAATTGCTTCATATGTATTTTAGATGGATTTTTCATATACATTGAAACAATTCAAAGTCAATATGTAATATTAGGTCTTGTGTGGGTTAGAAATATCAAGCTCCCCACAACACTTTTGTAAGTTGTCTCATCAACTAAATCAAAATCATCATTTCTACATAACACAACTCCATGAGAACTTGGAGTAGGGGATGGATTACAATCAATCATATCAAATTTATTTAGCATATCTTGTGCATACTTTGTCTCACAAATGAAAATCTCATACTTTTTTTCATAAACCTCCATTCGTGGAAAATATTTCTTGTGGCCTAGATCTTTCATGTCAAATTCATTCATCATGGCAACTTTGAATTTATCATTCATCTTAGAACTACTACCCATATATAATACATCATCAACATACAAACTTATGATTAGAATACCATTACCTTACTATTTGTAGTAAAGGTGTTATAGACATTTTTGGGCACTTCAACCCCAATCACAAATGTCCATAAACTCAGGGCTCTTAAGTCTCTAAAAAGGTTGCTTCATTGCCTAAAGGAACAAGGTCAACTCATTACATCATCTAAGAGAATTTCTCCACTGAAAACTGCTCATAAATGGTCACAACTCGACCATATTGAAAGCTCCATGCAGAGGGTGCGATGCATATCACCTTCCCAATGTACAGGGTGCGATGCATACTATTTTTCTCCTCTATAGGGTGTGATGGTCGGGAATGGAGAAATGGTAGGGACTAAAATGTGCGGTGGAAAATCATGGAATCTTCTAGAAGCTTCCCCTCTGACACTTGCCACTCCATTTTTGACCAGGGATGAGTAAGAGATCTTCATTCTCCAAGTGGAAGGAGGAACTATCAGAGAGAAGACACTAATCAAGATCCCAAAAGATGACTCACCTCTCTATAATCATCTATATATGGATCCCTCATCATAAAGATCCAGATGATAGAATTTTGTAATCTATAGAGAAGTGTTGTTGGTATTCTGGTGTACATTCACAGTGTTGGGTGATTTTGCTTTGCTTGAGGTGAAAAAAGGGCTTCTTACCTCGAGGATGATGCTGGGTCACAGCTGCTCATGGTTGTAATCCTCTTGCTACTTTTATCTGAATAAAGCTATTCTTGTTTCCTTCCATATCGTGGTGTACTTGTTTATATATGCTTGTATATGGTTAATGTACATCTCATCTTGCATTATTTATGAATTTAGATCTTTGTTTCTTGCATAGTAGTATGTTGTTGTGATTCTAGAGGTCCTTTTGAAGCTGAGTAGACAAAGAGCGAGCATCAAAACTCTATCAAGAAGGAGAGGGAATCGAGTGCAAGACTAAGGTTGGCCCTCTTGATTCTCCCCTCATCTATTTTCATAAAAGGAATCAACAAAACTCTATCAAGAAGGAGAAGGAATCGAGTGCAAGACTTAGGTTGGCCCTCTTGATTCTCCTCTCATCTATTTTCATAAAAGGAATCAATAGTAGACTTTGATTGTTTGTTTCTAAGATAGCCACACATCTTAGTGGGAATAGGAGCATCTATATGGACACTATTCTCGTATAAAAAAATGGTAGAATCACCCATACTTCTCTAAAAGCCATTTTCCTCAAAGTATCCATCAATCCAAGCATAGCACCCTCTTGGTGCTTGTTTGAGACCATATAAAGCCTTCTTCAACTTGTAGACATTATTTTATTTTCCTCCCACTTTAAAATCTTGTGGTTGTTCCACATATACTTCATCTTCTAAGTATCCATTCAAGAAGGCATGATTCACCTCCATATGATGTATATGTGACTCTTGTCTTGCTAATGATGCAAATGTCTCTTCATAATCAATCCCACACTTATGTGTGAATCATTTGGCAACTAATCTTGTCTTGTGTCTTTCAACACTCCCATTAGTGTTAAATTTAGGCTTGTAAACCCATTTGGTGCCAATCATTTTCTTGTAGTGTGGAAAATTTGTCAATTTCCATGTGTCATTCGTGTGAATCTAATCCATATCTTCTTGAATGGCTTGCACCCAAACCTCATTATTACATACATCCTCAAAACATGATGATTGAAAACCACCCTTGGCTAATAAAGGGAAATTGACTATCTCACCTATTCGGTTTTCTTCATATGTTTGATTTGCACTCCTCTCAAAGATATCAATCAATATTCTTACGTTATAGAAATTGGAGAAGAAGTTCGACTTGAACTTGATACCAAAGAAATTGATGAAGGGATCCTTGGTGGAGTTAAACCACTAAATATAGAAGCATTAGCTGGTTGCTCATGATCAATATCAACAATTATATCATCATTGGAAGCAGATTTTGTCTTCTCAACATGGCCTTCTTGATGACGATAAACTCCCCCTTCATAAAAAGTTAATCTCTTGACACAATAAACTTGTTAGTGAGAGAATTATACAATCTATAATCATTGTTTGTCTCGCTATACCCAATAAAGATACATAACTCACTCTTTGCATCTAACTTTTTTTATTCTCATAAGGTACATGCACATAAGCCCACCAACCAAAAACTTTGAAATGATTAAAATTAATCCTTTTTCCATACCATGCTTCATTAGGAATCATCTTTTGGAGTGCACTAGTGGGGCTAAGGATGACAATGTACATTGTTGTAGCAACTGCATATCCCCCATAAGAATTTATCAATTTGTTAGTTTGTGAGTTGCTCCATTTTGTTGTTGTGTGTATGCAGTAGTATGATGCCCCATGATGCCATTCATATGACAAAAGCTCTCGAAATCTTTTGATAAGAATTCCCCTCATGATCAATTTGTAAACATTTGATCTTACACCTTTTCTCATTTTCTATGAGCTCTTTGTTCTTTAATGTATTGAGGGCTTCTCTTTTTCCCTTCAAAAAATATACCCAACAATTTCTTGAGTAATAATCAATAAAAGTGGTGAAATATGATGACTTACCCAAACTCTTAATGTGTGTAGGACCACAAATTGAAGTGGGTGATGAGCCATACATGCACTTCCCTTTAAAACTCTTCCCTTACATGCTTCCCTTTAGCACATCCTTAGCAAACCTCGCAAACCTCCTTATGCAACTTTATGCAACTTTACCTTAAGAAAACCATAAACTAATGCATGCAAAACCTTAGAAACTTCAAACTGTAAAAATTTAAATGCCCATACATGAGATTGCATAACTTACTTGAATCCTCGTAAGCCATATTTGCAAGGTTTGTTTTATGTTCATCAAAGCTCAATGGAAGCATTCCGATTACGTTCAGCCCCGAGTGATGAAGAAGAATCGGTAGTCCTTCTTCACACATCCAACTAGGAATACCTCCTGATCCTGTTGAACACTATTACGTTCGCTCCACCAGTGATGATGAATCGGAAAACAATGAACTACGAATACGTACTTCCAACTATGTCCCTGAGGAGCTCGTGAATATGTACCTCCGAGAACCTCCATGAGCAGCTCATCGCAATGCAAGAGCGGTTGGCTTTTCTTTGCCGCCATCCACCGGTTGGGGTTGGTTGGCATTTCAAAGGCGCCACCTATGACCAGTTGGGTTCTGTCACAGTTGGGCTGCCTGCTGAAACGACAGCAGGTTTACCTGTGGTTCAATTCAAAAAAAAAGAAGCCAACAATGTAAAAAGAGCATAAATGTGCACAATGTGTTTGGAGGATTTTGAGGATGGTAAGAACTTGGTACAACT